>JAPYZL010097060.1:0-48931 GCA_030522825.1 Platygaster orseoliae
CTATTACTTTCATGCAAAATTCTTTAATTAATAAAGCGGGCGTATTTGCCCCGGGTGGTGGGCGTATTTCCCCGGGGTTTTTCAAAATGACTGATTCAATACTACTTTAACCTTTTTGTTAAAACGTGAAAATTAATAAAGATTCTTGAAAATGATGATTGGAGTTTTGTTCCTTAGGAGAGACACTAGCGTGTAACATAAGTTGTTATTTAATAATCATAACGGTCTTGTAGAAAAATGAATTTTCCAAAACGTGGGCGTATTTGCCCCGGTCTCCCCTATATTTTATTTTAAAAATAGACAGACATAAATAAAAGGGAACAATGTTATTGAATAGCTATAATAATTATACATGAAGACTCAAAAATGTTGTCGGAAATTTCAATAACTGAGGTTATTTTTCTTGTAAACAAACAATGTTTCTTGTGACGTGGCCACGACCGGGGGAAACGCTATGTACTGAAGTTGCTCAAAACGTCATTTATAATGCGCCAATTTCAGCCTTGACGGTAATACCTTAAATTCATGAAGCTTTAGAATGTTCTGATAAACTCAATAAAACTCGAAATATTAATATACAAAAAAAAATGAATCTAGCAAAAATTTAGGTAGAAATTCAGAAAAACACTTTATAGTATATTATATACTTAACAAATGCTGAAGAGATACTGAAAATATTAAAATTCCATAATGAACTGTTTTCTGAAGAACCTGAACAAATACAAACGATCTATAAAACTTGAAATAAATTTTTAAAAAATGTGAATGAAACTTGAAAAAAATAGAAATAGGAAAAAATTGATGAAATGCTGCAAAATCTTATAAACACTGTAAAAATTAAGAAAATATGAAAAATATATCAAATATTAAAAATTTACGTAGATACGATATTCCCAGATATCTTTAAAAATACTAAAAATCTATTGAAATTCTAATTCTAGAGTATCTGATTCTTTAAATTTATAAAGCAACTGATAAATAAATTCGAGAACTTAAAATCATTCCACTATTATAAATTATATAAAAAATTTTTTCAATCAATAAAGAAAAATAAATGAATTAATAAATCATTTTCATTGATTTGCAGAATTAAATAATTATGAAATTATGAAATTAAATGATTAAATACTTAAAATTAAATTATGAAATGCAATTTAATTATGATCAATTATTATTTATAACTATACTTTAAATATATATAATTTATAACATTTAAAACATATGTTATTATTTATAATAGTACATTTTTGATCATGTTCACCTACTTTCATTATTTTTATTCTCATTTTCATCAATTACTCCATTTTCAAAAATCACTATTATCAAGTCAACGCACAATTTTGATATTGTTCCTATTTTCATAGATTTTAATGCTCATTTTTCCTATGTTTTTTTTATTTTTGCATGAAATAATAATTAGTCCTTCCCTATTTTGAACCCCCAAAATCCCTTATTTTTATTTTATAAAAAATACTCATGTTATACGATCCTTCAAATCTCGGTCAAACGTAAATTTCCTCGAACTTCATAATCGTGTGATTTCCGTCTATTTCATCCTTATTTAAGCTCGTAAGGTTAAACCCGAATTTTGGCAAAATAGCAGAAAATCACGTACGTGACTCGAGATCATTATAGACCTTTGGCGCTACTTGTGAATTGGCATGAATCGACGCGATAAACAAAGATACCTTTGGTTTGACACGTGTTTATAAAATCCTTATGTTTACAATGATCTTGAAAAGGCCAGTATTATTTTTACTCCATACTACATGATTTCAATGAAAATACTTTTTTCCACGAATATCTATCTAAAAACATTTTTGGCATTAAAAAATGTATTTTAATTTTTATAGAATTTTATAGAATTTACAACAATCTGGAGATTTATCCTAATGCTTTTTCATTTTCTTCATATTTTAACAATAATAATCGGAAAAAATTCATTATAATTTGTGTATATTATTTTTCGTAATTTGTCAGTACTTTCAAGTTTTGGAAATTTTTTCATAAAATTAAAAAAAAACCATACACTTCGCCAAAAAATACGATAATGATCCCATTATACAAAATTTATATAGTCTACTTATAAAATTATCGACTTTTTAAAAAGTTTTTAGTTTTTTAATTATTTTATTCTTCATTATGGTGACCCTATAATTCACTTAATAATTTTGTAATATTGGAAAACTTGGAATTAAGAAATCCAGATTGGCAAAGATCGAAATTTCGTGGTGCAGGCAGTAATGGAATGGCATTAATTCACTTGGCATTTTCTCAAGGATTTCAGAACAAACCGAGTCACGTCCGTAAAAAGACTGTTTGAGTCTCAAAAAAACGTAAATCAATATAATGGAGAATTAAACGCATGATGGATTTCGCTTTACGTGGCATCGCTTTTGTGTTACCCCAGTTTTAGAGAGAATCATACAGAGTTTTTTTCTTAAAATAATACATGTTCATGAAGAACAAAGACTTTTTCGACAACTCGAGTGATTTTATTCAAAAATAAAAATCAGAGTTGACAATAAATATTTGTAGTCATAAAGCTTTTTGACATTTTGAATTTTCGATATTATTTTAGTGTTTGAATTAAACTGAAATGTAAAAGTTTATTAACAAAATTCTTTGAATGAACACATGAATTATAAAGCTATGAAATAAATAAATAATTAGTAAAAGAAAACTGAAATTTCACTAGAATTTAAAAATAAATGATTATTCTCCAATTTATTCATAAATAAATTTTTTTTTATATATTTTATTTTTATTTGACTTATGAACTGATTTTTTGGAATTGTTTCATTGTTTTTAGCGCATATTTTTTTATAATAATTTTTCAATTGTGAGAAATATTGATTTTACAGTAGAATTTACATGATAAACTCCTTATTATTATATACAGTTACTGAAATTAGCACCTAACGAACCAAATGTAATACGAACTCTAATTTATCACTACTAAAACAAGTTTGGAGATTCCAGTGTTGCAGATTAGTAGTTTAATCTCTTGTTTGAAATCGCAGAAAGTTGAGACATTTAGTAGAAAACTTCACTGCACATTTGTTTCCGCACTAATCAACAAATACTATTTTTACTTTTTTCATATTATTCCCGAAACATAAAACCAACAGTAATTTATAATCATTTCAATTTTGAAAATGGCAATGCATATCATCTATAATATTTTTCGATTAGATATTTGCAAATTATTTAAAATAGAGTGGAAAACCAACTCAAAAACTTGGTGAAAAAGTACTTTGATAATTCCACACGTCGGAAGATTTCGCTCGTGAAAGTGGACAGGTCAAGAGGCTTTTTTTTTTTTTTTTTAAGCGCGTTAGAACATTTTCAACAAAAATTTTATTTTGATTTCACTCCACAAACTTATGAAATTCGTTAATTAAACCTACGTTTATTAGCGTTAGAGGGAAATTCAAGAGATTGAAAAAATTTCAGTCTAAAATTTCAAATTAAAAAAATCTCAATAAAAGACATCTATTTTTCCTGGTGCCAAATTTTCCCTGCATTTTCCCTGCATTATCCCCAAAATAGAACAACCCAATACGTTTTCCACATTCGTTGAAAACTCTGCAACAAGCTAGAATGGCTTTTGTTCAACATTTACAGCTTCCAGACTCTGACTAGGCTTGATCAATAGAGATTACTTTCGCTCGATGAAGCGTTCATGATTACATATTTGCCACTACCTACTCACAAAAATCGTCAGTTAACTCGATATTTTTATTCAAAGACGAGCATTCACTTTTCCTTTCAAACCTTACGTCACCCAACAAAAAAAATAACACAATGCAAGTTTCTGTAAAAATATCGATCAGAGTTCTTTTTAATTAAAACTCCCACTTTGGAAAAGATTTACGTCCTCGTATCGTAACGTTTAAACGTTCGTGAAAGACGTCAGGTAAAGTAAGTTCAAGTGTCGACGTAAACGTGAAGCGTAAACCTCCCAAAGCGCGCGAATCGATTATTTCGCAGGCGCCGAAAGCCGAAACATTTGATGAAAAATGAGAGATGTGATTGAAAAGCCAATTGTTGGCTTCGAGTGACTGAACAAATGGATTACCCGGAAAAGTGGCATTGATTTTCCCGGCCCAAGATGAAAATCTTTGTTCAGCACTTTGATAAAGTGGAATCGAGAAATTTCTACATCATGGCGACATGGGTTTTAATTCTTTGGTGGAAATGTATATCTCAGGGACAGTGTAAAATGGGATGGTCGATATCATTTCATTTCTTAAATTTATCACAGGTCGAGCATTAAATATAACTCGTGAATTGTGGGAAATCGTGGTTTAACGAGAGGTCGAGGTACATGAGAAATATCTGAAAAATTCAGGAGACGAATTTTTCATTTGCTTTTTAATTTTGCATAGGAAGTTTGTTAGAAAATGTTTGGTTTTTAAGGTTAGATAGGATTGAAATTTATGTTATTTATTTTTAAATAAAAAAATTTATTGTGTGAACACTTCGAAATGCTGAAATTTGACATTTCTACGAGTTTCTGAACTCAACAAAGTTCGAATTTTCAACCTCAAATAATTTCGAAATGGTTTAAATTCTGAATATCATGCAAATAAATTTCACTTTCATGAAAATTTTCAGCACACAAAAGTTTAACAAAAAATAATAACTGAAAGCTCTGGAAAATAATGAAAGTTTTTGATTCTGTTGGCTCGGAGAATCAGTTAATATTCCAAACCATATTCTTCTTCCGAACACTCCTTATTTTACCATTCACATAAATCTTTTGTAAACTTATGGTCGAGGCTCGAAAGTTGAAGTTGGAGAAGTCCAGAATTATGAACTCTACGAACTTTGAACCTTATAAATTTTTTATAAGTAAAATTCCTGAACTTTTTCTGAAATGAGGGTGAAATTAGTAATTGTTTTGTATGAAAATAAAAATAAATGGAAGAAATGAAGTTTAAAATCAGTAAAAAAAGGAACAATTAATTATGGAATGATGCGTTGAATTAATAATGAAAAATTATGAAAATAGGTGAAAATGGTCAGAAATGTACTTAGTTAAATCTAGAGTACGTTAAAAAATGGTTTTTGTTGGTTCTCAAATTTAAATAGAATTCACGATTCATAATTTCATCAACCCAATAATAATAGTGAATCTGGTTCCAAAAAAATTATTATCCTAAATGTTAGCTTGGAAAACGTGGAAAAAAAATTTGAAAAATTGTTTTCACACAGTTTAATCGGAAAAAGACTAGAATTCAGAAAAATTTCGAACATTACGAAACTTGAAATTTATAAATATGGAATAATTATTTTAAATAGAACATAATCTGGAGAAAATACTTAAAGTATAAGAATACTCTATATAAATGTTCTCTGAAAAACATAAACCAATATGTACGATCTATGAAACTTGCAATTTTAAATCATCGAATTCTGAAAAAAAGGTATATAAAATTCTGTAGAAATAGTTGAAATACATAATAATATTTCAGAATACAACAAAATCTTATTTATACTTTGAAAAAGTACAAAAAATCAGAAAATTCATAAAATATTCAAGATTCATGTAGATCTGATTTTCCCAGGCATCTTTGAAAATACTAAAAATTTATTGTAATTGAAGTTCTAGAGAATCAAAATCTCGAAATCGATATCACATTTGATGAATAATCTAAAAGTCTATGACAATAATGAAAATTTAAAATCGTTGTAAGATTCAATATTTTACTATCGAAATCTTAAGATGGTTAAAAATTCATAACTATAATTATGAAATTTAAAATGAATGACATAAAATTTTCTAAATGTTATCCCATGATTAGAATCTTAGAATCTGGAATTAAATTCTTGATTAATTAGAATCTGAATGACACGATGTCGATTGTTCACGATTTTATAAAGCACTTTTTTTATGCAGAAATTCATAACTGTGAATATGAAATTAAAAATATATTGCATAAAATGGCATGGTGTCAATTGTCAAAATTTTTAGAAATTTATTACTTTGATAAGAAGATTAAAAATTCATGTTATAAAATTTTCTAAATGTTTTGCCATGATGGGAATTCCAGAATTCGATATTTAATTAATTAAAATCGTAGAATGTTAACTAATTAGATTCTTAATTAATAAGAATCTAAATTGCACGATGTCAATTGTTTACAATTTTATGAAGCACTGTATTTTTTATGAAGAAATTCATTACTGTAAATATGCAATAGAAAATTTATGTCATAAAATGGCATGGTGTCAATTATGAACATTTTTTAGAAATTTATTACTATGATAATGAAATTTGAAATTTATAACATATAATGTACAAAATATTATGGTGTGATTAGAATTTTAGGATCTTGAATTGTATATTTAATATCGTAGAATGTTATTTAATTAGATTCTTAATAAATTAAAATCTAAATTGCACCATGTCCATTGTTTACAATTTTATGAAGCACTGTATTTTTTATACAGAAACTCATTACTGTAAAAATGAAATGAAAAATTTATGGTATACATTAACATGGTGTCAATTGGGAATATTTGTAGAAATTAATTACTTTGGTAATGAAATTAAAAATTTATGGCATAAAATTTTGTGAAATGTTAAGCCATGATTAGAATTTCAGAGTCTTAAATTTGATTTTAAATTAATTACAATCGTAGAATGTTAATGAATTAGATTCTAAAAAATTAGAATCTGAATTGCACGATGTCAATCGTTCACGATTTTATGAAACACTGTATTTTTTATGAAGAAATTCATTACTGTAAATATGAAATTGAAAATTATAGCTTAAAATGGCATGTTGTCAATTGTGAATATTTTTTGAAAATTTATTACTTTGATAATAAAATTAAAAATTTATGAAATAAAATTTTCGAAATTTTATGCCATGATTAGAAGCCTAGAATCTTGAATTAGATTCTTTTTTGGTCCGAATCGTAGAATGTTAATTAATAAGAATATACATTGCACGATGTCAATTGTTCACGATTTTATGAGGCCTGTATTTTTTGTGCAGAAATTCATTACTGTAAATATATAATAAAAATTTTATGGCGTAAAATGGCATGGTGTCAATCGTAAATATGAAAAAAAAATTCATTTTTTTAGAAATTTTTTCATCATCATAAAAACAATCATGATCAAATTAAAAATTCATGGCATAAAATTTTCAAAATTTTAAGCCATGATTAGAATTTCAGAATCGTGAATTGGGTTTTTAATTAATTAGGATCGTAGAATGTTAATCAATTATTTTTCTCATTAATTGGAACCTGAATGGCACGATATCAATTGTATACAATGTTATTAAGCACTGTATTTTTTGTGCACATGTTTTACAAATTTCTTACTTTCAATATAAAATTAAAAACTCATGACATAAAATTGCATTGTATCAATTGTGAACATTTTTTTGAAATTTATTACTATGATAATGAAATTAAAAACTCATGGCCTAAGACTTTCGAAATGTTATGCCATGATTAGAATCCTAGAATCTTCAATTAGGTTCGTAATTAATTAGAATCTAAATAGTATTTTAGATTTTCTTAGAAAATAGTAATTTTTCCAATATATACAGTACAAGTTCCTTTCTTTTTTCCTCGGTATAGACAATCATAAAGGCACTTTAAAGAAAACTCGGTGCTTGGTAAGAGATCGTAAGAAGAATCTATATGAAACACGTATCGAATAAACGGCACTGTCACGGAAGTGCACCACAATGGTGAGCGAGCGAGCCTTGTTAGCTTCTGTGCAGTCTGTTAAATATAGAAATACCGCATTGCCGTAAGTCGTTGAACAAAATGCAGCCGCACTTGCGAGTGCAATGGTATTATCCTTTGAGTGATGCGCTTCCGCGCCCTTTTCCTGCTCACTCTAACTCCGGCTGCAGTATTTTTCGCAGGATATCAATTATCAAACGACATGTCCAATACGCTCCCATCGATTTTATTAAGTCCATGATTTACTTTTTTTCTCTTGTCAAGGACGAGGAATTCGTGCAGAATTTTTCATGATATTTTTTTCAGTTTTGTGATAATTTAATGATGATTTTGTCATATTTTTTGTAGTTTGATAAATTTTGTGGAAATTCAAGGTATTTTTTGGCATTCGCAGAATTTTTTTGAATTTCTTCAAAGATTTTTGGAATTTGAGGTCATAAAATTGAAGGTTGATGGAGTTTGAATTTCTTTATATTTTTTTTTTATGTATACAATTTTAAATAGAAAAAACATTCAGAATAGCCCAGATTTCCCCAACTTCGAGGAAATTTAAGTAGGGAGCTAATTTTCAATGAAATCACTGAAAAATCAATCAAGATCTTAGTGACTTACTGATTCACAGCTCTTTCGTTGCCGGATGTCAATGCGACATTTTGGCCACCAGAAGATTGGCCGCCTCCGGAGTCGTGGTGACGCCTTTCTTTGTGGACAATGCCCATCTGTTAAACAAATTTCTAATAAATCCACCAACATATAAATTTTTTAAATAAACTTTCCATCATTTATATCTATAACACGAAGTTACAAATTTACATGACAGATATTAATAATAATTTTCTGAAATTATCTGCAATCGTAAACTGAACACAATAAAAAGTGATTGAAAATAAATAATAACAATACACTGAACAAAAACAAAATTTTTTAAATAAATTTTTCATAATTTGAATCCATAACACGAAATTCTAAATTTACCTGATAAATATTAATAATAAAATACCAAAAGTTACTTTATACATCAATCACTATAAAGTTTATTCAGAAAAAAAGAATTTCCACAAAATACAATTTTCCTGAAATTATCTACAATTCTAAACTGAACACAATAAAAACTGAATATTTCAAACCTAAATAAATAACAAAACTTTATATTTACTGTGACTTTATGTTTATTTATTTATGAAAAAATCCTCGGTGCTTTACACAGCATTTTTCGATTCGCACAAAGTGTTTGAACGGTTTGAACCATAAACGGAAAAATATCACGACCATGTAAGTTTTCGAAAATCCTGGATAGGGATTTCGCCTCCAAAACATCGAATCGTATGTTTGATAGACGTTTGAATGGAGCATTAAACGCGAGTTTGCGTTTCACACGTCGTAATGTTACAGTTAACGTAAATCGTAAAGTTTACCAAGTAGTTTTTTTTATGGCGTCTTGAGTGTCAACAATTTTATTTTTGGAATGTCTGAGATGTAATATGAAAACATATCTATCGAGAATGAGGATTTTCGAAAGATTTTTTGTTGGGAGATTTTGGAAACTTTATAAGAATGGAAAAACAATACGGTAATTACAGTAAGTGTTTCAAACAGTAATTTATGATGAAAGGAAAAATATCATAATCATTTCAATTGTTTTTTTGATAGAAATAACTGCTATAAAAATTCATGAATCTTTATTTACTATCGATTATTATATTCCAATATATAATTTTTTTTTGGCAAAATGAATAAATGTAAGTAATACAAAAATTATGAGGAAAAAGAGCACTTTTAATACGGATTTCAACTATCATTTTAATTATATTTTAAATAGTTTCAATTTTAATTCAACTGACGTATTCGAGAAACAATTATAATTTTTCTATAGAACTGGGATTTTCAAAATCAAATCTTTTTCTAAGACACAACAAATCAAGGCACGTCTTGAAAATTTAACATTACCTCAAATGAAATCATAATTTGAAGAAATCATTCTTAATTCAAGACTTGCTTACTTCAAAATAAATTTGAACACAAACTCAATTCAAAGCAATATCTGAATTCATAATTCATGTCTTAATTTTGATGCATCTTAAATTTAAGTTGACTTTTTACCATAAAAACGTGAAAATTTACAGATGAAAAATCAAATAATTTTACAACGAAGCATTTTATACTGACAGAAAAAAATAATCTGAAAATTGAATCTTTTTTCAAGATGTAACAAAATCAAAACACGACTTGAAATTCAAATATTACCTAAGATTAGGTCTATTTTCACAAATAATTTTAGAGAATCATTCTTGATTGAAGGCACATCTTTTTGATGTAAAAAACGCTTGTTTGAAAAAATTGAACATAGACTAAATTTAAGATAATATCTGAATTCCAAGTTATTCTTCAATTTTGTTGCATCTTCAAAGAAGATAGACTTTTACAGTGAAGACGTTAAAATTTCGAGATTTAAAGTTAAGTAATTTTACAGTAAAGTACTTTATACCGAGCTGAAAAATATTCTAAAAATTTTTTTTTTCAAGATGCAACAAAATCGAGATACGACTTGAAATTCAAACATTACTTCTAATTTAGTCAATGTTCACAAATAATTTGAGAGAATCATTCTTAGTTCAAGACACATCCTCTTAATTTAAGACATGCTTGTTTAAAGAACTTTGAAGATAGAATAAATGTAAGATAATATCTGATTTTAGGTTATATCTTAATTTTGTTACATCTTGAAAAAAAGCTGACTTTTTACAATGAAAACGAAAAATTCACACATTTAGAATCAAGTAATTGTACAATCAAGTATTTCAAACGAACACAGAAAAATACTCTAAAAATTCAATCATATTTTAAGATGCATCAAAATCAAGATACGACTTGAAATTTAAACATTACTTCAAATATAGTCAATGTTCACGAATAATTTAAGAATATAATTCTTAATATAAGACATATCCTCTTAAATTATGACACTTTTCGAATTTAAAATCATGCTTTAATTCTGCTGCATCTGGAAATAAGATTCGCTTTCTACAAAATGTTCAAAATTCCCAGATGTAAAATCTAGTAATTTCATAATAAATTTTTTTATATCACAAAAAAAACACTCATAAAATTGAATTTTATATCAATATGCGGAAAAAGTAAGACACAGCTTGAAATTGAAACATTACTTCGAATTGAGTCAATGTTCACGAATAATTTGAAAAATTCATCCTTGATTTAAAATGTATCGTCTTGAATCAAGACACTTTTTAGATTATGTGCCATCCCTCAATTTTGTGGCATATTAAGATAAGATTCACTTTCTACATTAAAGTGTTTAAAATTTCCAGATAGAAAATCTTGTAATTTTAATATAAATTATTTCATATTACACAAAAAAACACCTTAAATATTGAATCTCATTTCAAGATGCAAAAAAATAAAGACACGACTTGAAATTCAAACATTACTCCAAATTTAGTCAATGTTCACTAATAATTTGAGGATATCATTCTTGATTTAACATGTATCCTCTTAAATTAAGACACTTTTTGGATTTTGTGTCATCCCTCATTTTTTTGCATCCTAAAAAAAGATACACTTTTTACGTTGAAGTGTTTCAAATCCCAAATGTAAAATCTAGTGATTGAATAAAAAAACTATTTAGTACCACACAAAAAAACACTTTAAAAATCTAATTTCATATCAATAATATGCAGAAAATTCAAGACACTACTAAAAATTCAAAAATCCCCTCAAATGAAGGGGGCCGTTCACATATTACGTAACGCATTTTTCGACCTTTTTTGACCCCTCCCCCCCTGGTCGTAACACAACGTAACAAACCTCACTACCCACCCACCCACCCCCCCCCACTGTAACGTACCAAATTTTTACTATTGGTAGTTATTTTAGTATCTGTTCGACGTTACGTAACGCAGTAAATGTACCCCCCCCTCCCCCCTCGTAACACTTCGTAACAAACCGTTTGCCCCCCCCCCCTCCCTTCAGGGTGTCACATAATATCTGAACGGCCCCAAGCCTATATTCACAAATAACTTCAGGAAACCATTTTCGATTTAAGACACACTTCTCTGAAAACAAACTCAAACATGTACTTAATCCCGGATAATATCTTAATTTCAAGTCATATCTCAATTCTATCGCATCTAAAAAGTAAGATTGACTTTTCACAGTGAAGTCGTTAAAATTCCAAGATATGAAATCTATTACTTTCACAATATCATATTTTATACCACACAAAAAACACTTTTCATGTTGAATCTTATATCAAGATGCAACAAAATCAAGACATGACTTAAATTCAAACATTACTTTGAATTAAGTCAAAGTTCACGAATGATATGAGGATATCATTCGTAATTTAAGATGTATTGTCTTAAATTAAGACACTTTCTAGATTATATACCATCCCTCAATTTCGTTGCATCTTAAAATAAGATTGGTCTTTTACAGTAAAGACGTAAAAATTCCCAAATGTAAAATCTATTAATTTCATATTAATTTATTTCATATCACACAAAAAAAACTCTGAAAACTGAATTTTTATATCATTTTGCAAAAAAATCAAGACACAGCTTGAAATTGAAACATTACTTCGAATTGAGTCAATGTTCACGAATAATTTGAAGATATCATTCTTGATTTAAAATGTATCCTTTTGAATCAAGACATTTTTTAGATTCCATATCATCCCTTAATTTAGTCGCATCTTAAAATAAAATTGACCTTTTACAGTGAAGACGTTCAAATTCCCAAATGTTAAATCTAGTAATTTCAGAAAACAGTATTTTTTACTACACAGAAAAACACCGCAAATATTGAATCTCATTTCAAGATGCAAAAAAAATAAAGACACGACTTAAAATTCGAACATTTATCTGAATTTATAGAATGTTCACGAATAATTTGAAAATATCATTCTTGATTTAAGATGTATCCTCTTAAATTAAGACATTTCTTAGATTCTATGTCACCCCTTAATTTTGTTGCATCTTAAAATAAGATTCACTCTTTACAGTGAAGTGTTTCAAATTCCCGAATGTAAAATCTACTAACTTAACAATAAACTATTTCATTTCACGAAAATCTAATTTCATATCAATATGCAGAAAAATCTTGAGGAAAAAAGTAACTTGAGGAAAGCATTTTCGATTCAAGACTATCCTGCCTAAAAACAAACTATATAATATCAAAATTCCAAGTCGTATCTTAATTCTATGGCATCTTAAAGTAACTCCAACTTTCCCAAATCATTAACCACTAACTCACCAATTTCATCCATGGGTTGTTGGCCGCGGTGTGGGCGCCTATTCCGCCGCTCTGCCACATAGTCACGCTGGCCAGCCTTGGTCACTTGAGAGGAAGCCCGTGGAGGCTCCCGCGTCTTTTCTTCCTCGAAGACAATCACCAGGATCCCAATGCCCCCTTGCAAGGCAGACGTTGAAGTAGACGATCCGCTCGGCCCGCACGGCCCCGTAGCCTCCGAGGGCCGCCGACCGAGCCCTTCCACCATCTAACCGCCGAGCGAAACTTTTACTTTCCCCCCTTCCCTCCCTACTTTTCCCTTCCTTCTTCAACCGAACTTGTTCGTGACCTCCTCCGCAGTCTCCTCACTTTTCGCCACTTGGACCCTCAATTTTCCGTCATTTTCCACTTCCCGCTCTCCCTTGATCTCCGCTATCTTCACGGGCAACATTGGAAATTAACACTTGTCATGACACCTGTCATAATCGAGAATCGAGGGCGAGGGGTGGGGATTTTTCAGGGGGGGGGGAGTTGAAAAAGTCTTATTTTCACTTTTTGCTTTTATTTGATTATTTAACAGTTCAGTAATTTAACTGTACTACAGTAAAAGTACTTGAAAGTCCTTTGTTCTCTGTCTGGGTATTTTCGGTTTTGTGTAAAAATCACGGGACAACGGCTTCTGGGGTGGTATGAACGAGCATTGCGCGCTCCTTTGGAAGTAATTGAAACAGTGACGAGGAGATTGCAGGTCACTGAATTCGATGCATATAATATCAACTCCATTGTGGGCTTCTTTTGAATGGCCAACAGAATCGTTTCCCGAAGCGTGAATCAATGTTATAACTCGTAAATTTGGTACGATCGTGATGAATCGTGGGTTTTAATTCTTGGTGGTTGCTTAGTTTTAATTCACACTGAGAGAAAAAGAAAATACCTTTTATTTAGAACTATAGTGTTGGGGGATTGAGATGGAATATGGTGGATTTTACTATATGCAGAAGTGTAGGTGATAGTGAAAGTCGTGTATGTAGAGTAATACTTGTGGAATTGAGAAGTGTTATTAAATAAAGTGAGAAATAGAATGTGTTGAGTATTTTTCATTGTATATGAAGTTATTTTTGCCATGCTTCACGTTTTACTATAGTGCATGGGAAAAAAAATATGTTTATGGTTAAATGTAGTGTAATATATGGAAAATTTGAATGATATTCTAAATTTTACTAGAGAGCAGTAATTTTTCTAATATTTATACTACAAACTAAGTTTACTTGGAACTTAGAGAATTTCGAATTATTAAATGTAAAATGTAATCAAAATTCCTTGAATTTTTGAATTTTTAATTTCTACGGTTTTGGAAAAATTTAAAGTATTTTCTATTTCTATGTTTATTTCATTTCTAGATTTTTTTACGGTTCGAAATTTCTCAGAATTTACAGAATTCAGGAATGATTTCTGATATTCTACAAAGTTCTTTGGAACCTTCAATTTTTCAGAGTTCTGAAGATTTGAAGATTTGATTGAAATTTCTGAAGTTATGGATAATTTTTGTAGAGAAAAACATTTTTTGGTTTTTAGACAATTCAAAAAATCAAATCAAAAGATCAAAAAACAAATCAAAAAATCAAAAAACAAATCAAAAAATCAAAAAGCAAATCAAAAAATCAAAAAACAAATCAAAAAATAAAAAGAATAAAAAAAAATTCATAAAATCAAAAAATCGAAAAATCAAAAAATCAAAAAACAAATCAAAAATTTTGAAAAAATCAGCAAAAAAATCAAAAAATCAAAAGAAATCAAAAAAGAAAAAAAATCAAATCAAAAATTCAAAAATTGAACTCAACGCGATTTCTGTAGTTTATAAGAATTTTGAAAAATTTCCACAATTTACGATTTTTATAAACATTTTTCAAATTTTACAAATTTAAAGTAAATAGTGAAATTATTTATTTATTATTCACTAAAGTAAAAAATAAAATATGTTTATTAATTTATACTCTACATCAACTTATCACTGCGATGTTTAACATTTTACTATACTGCATAATGAAAAAAAATATGTTTTTGGCTAATTTTACTATATTACATGAAACATCAAAATAAATTTGTAAGTATTCCTAACATATGGTAATTTTTTCAATATTTATAGAACGAAAAACTCATTTTTTTCTCAGTATATCTTTTGAAACCGAGAAAATTTCGAATTATTCAAAATATTTTAGATTCTTAGATTTCCTAAATTTTTTTATTTGTAGATTTTGTACAAAATTTTCTATACTTGTCTATTTCTATTTTATTTCATTTCTAGATTTTTTTAAGAATTCAAATTACTTGCGATTCACATTTCAAAATTTTAAGGACTGGTAGACTTTTATTAAAATCTTTCAAGTTATAAATGATTTTTGTACTAAAAAACATTTTTTGATTTTTTGAAAACTCAAAGCCCTCAAAACAGTTCTAATAATTTATCAGAATTCTGAAAAATTTCCACAATTCACGAAATTTATTAACATTTCTCAAAATTCTACTAATGTATAAGAAATCGTCATTTACAACCTTTAAAATAATTCATGATATTTATTAAATTTAATTTTTCCCGAACCTTATATTTTTCAGATTTTGACGACTTTTCGATTTTTTTCGAAAACTGTTATTTATTAAAGTAAAAAATACAATATGTTCAATATTTTTAATTATTTATGAACTTATCATTGCGGAATTGACGTTTTACTACACTGCATTGTAAAAGTGAATATTTTTATAGCTAAATGTACTATAAAATATGAAAAATTTTAATAATATTATAGATTTTCCTAGAATATAGTAATTTTTCTAATATGTATAGTACAAACCACTTTTAATTGAATAATAAATATATTTAAAATTTAATTTAATTAAAAATTTACATTTATTAAAACTTTCCGAAATTCACAATTTTGTTATGAATGGCCGCCGCACTAAATATTAAGTAGATCACTTATTTCCAGCACATGAATTACGTGCTCTTATATCTTGAAAATTATTCAATTATTTTCCGTTTCCATCAAACTCAAGTTCCAAAAAACGTCGATAATTACTATAAAAAACCTTATTTTCAATAATTCCGAAAAATTTCATATTATGTAAAAAATGTAAACGTATCAAAAATAATTCATCCATTTTTCTCATCAAGAGTGAATCACTTATAAATTCATGACTCCGAAAACACGTTCTGAAAATTCATAAAACTTCACATACGCCTGGGGATATAAATAAATAACGGGATAATTGTATTATTATCTTGAACGAGAATGACTATTCCAGAATTATTATTCGATTTTCCTTCTGCGACATGCAACTCTGCTTGGCATCACATGAGATTGAAAAAGCATATTTCCGATTACATGAGTAGTCATTGCATTAAATATTAGGCTTTAATAATAATGATCCTTTTTCAGTTGCGTGAACTACGGAACTTTTGATTCGTTTTTTATCACATATCTGCTTCCTCATATTGATTCTTTTTTACGAAAGAAATATTACGCAAAAGTTCAAGTGGAAGTTATTCAACAGCTTCTAAACAAATCCACTTTGTTTTAGAATTCATAACTTTTCTTTTCATGAAAAAGTCGAAGTTAATTTACTGAAATTCTGGAGTTTTTTCTGGTGATTTTAAGATCTTTAAGGCTCTATCCATAAACTAGTAGAAATGTGATGAAAAATCGTTACGTTGCTCGTGAACTTGATATAATCGAATAACACTTGAAAATAAAACAATCGTAAAGTTTGCGTTTGAATTAATGAAGCTTCAATGTCGAAAAGCACGGAAAAGTCTAGTGCTCTTGGAAGGCATGTGATATCGAAGGAGATTGAAAAAGGGAAAAACGTCACGAGTGTAATTGCTTCTTTTTAACGCCCGAGAAAAAATTCCCTCTCCTACGTTGTTCGATTCTACAGTATTTTTGGACAAAACATAGAATATATGTTTCAGTGAAATTCTTAAATTGTTAAGAATTACTTGGGCTTTATATTTTTTTGGTAGTGATTTTGTTTTTTGACTTTTGCAGGGGGCGTGTTTCTAGAAAATTGTTATTTTAGTTGTTGTGGAATTTGTTGTTTAATGTTTGTTAGGACGTCAAAGTTTTCAGGCGTTAAATCAAGTAATTTAACAATAAAATATTTTACACTACTTACAAGAACACAAAAAATTGAATCTTATCCCAAGATACAACAAAATCAAGACACGACTTAAAATCCAAACATGTTCACAAATAATTTCAGTATATCATTTTTAATTCAAGAAACATCTTGATTCGAGACTTGTTTGCTTGAAATTAAATTTGAAAATGCACGAAATTCAAGATTACATTTGAACTTCAAGACGTGTCTTAATTTTATTGCATATCAAAATTAGATTGACTTTTAACAGTGACGACGTCAAATTTTACAAAAAAGTATTTTATACCTTACATACACTCTCGAAATCGATATTTATTCCAAGATACAGCAAAATCAAGACACAACTTAAAATTCAAACATGACCTTAAATTAAGTCTATGTTCACAAACATTTTAAGGAATCATTCTCAACTCAAGACACATCTTGATTTCAGACTTTTTTCCTTGAAATTATATTCTTAAATGCACTAAACTCAAGATCCCATTCAAATTCCAAGTCTTGCCTTAATTTCGTCGCATCTGAAATTAACATCAGTTGTTCAGACTGAAATACCACTTGGAAAATCACCATCTTCTGCCGCACTCTTAGCGAAATACGGGATTTCCCTGCGATATAGCGTTAGCGTACAAGGACGATACGAACGATGCGGCGACGCGCGATTAGCATGTCCCGCGCCATTCGTACAACGCGAAGGCTAGGAATCCTTTCCTGGCGAATCGATAGCTCAATCGCGTGTTTTCATTTCACGAGATCCCCCGCAACAAGCGTGCCATCAAGTCTCGCGTCCACGAAATTGCACTCTACGACACACGTGACCTACAAGCCCCGGCAAAGCGTTCACCTCGAAACCAATCCACGTTAAATTTTCACCTCCCAGACAACCTTCTGCGAAATTTTCTGGAAATTTCCTCAGAGCTGACATTTCACCTCTGACCCTCCACTCAATGAAATTTTCCTGGGTTCAGTGGTGTGGATGGAAAAGAAATTTTTGGGGATTGAAAAATTCTGGAGTTTGAAATGCTTCCCAAAATTCGAAGGAAATCTTTTTTTCACGTTGAAATGGAAAAAGGTACACTGTAAAAAAAAGCAATTTTTTCATACTCGTGTGTGGAAGTTTTCGCATGTTGAATGGAAATTTTCTTATGCAAGTGTGTATCTTTTTCCATACTGTTCTGAAAAATTTTGTACATGAGTGGGAAAAATTTTATAAATATATGGGAATTATGACACAAAGTATGGGAAATTTGTTATTCATGTGTAGGATAAAAACTGATAATGTATGGGAAGTTTTTTTTACAGTGTAGTAAGGAAAAATTATGAAAAATTTACTGACTGAAATATAAAAACTGGCCTTGTGAATAATTATTAATTGAATAATGAGAGTTAATAATAGGTAAAAATGCATTCAACTTGTTGAATTGTAGAAAAAAATGCTGAAAATCTGAGAAACTTTGAACCATCCAGCATCAAATTCTAGGAATCTAGAGAGAAATTCATTACATCTTTCCAAGCATACAAACTCTGCAGGAATACTGAAAGTAATAATATACTATGAGAAATATACAGATTTTGTTTTCTACACAAAATTAACAGAATATTCTGTAAATAAAACTAAATACAATCTATGAATACAATTCAAGCATAAGAAAATGACTTTTCTTTCGAGAAATGACGTTTTTTTCAAAGTGATGTATCTTTTGAAGTCCAAAGTCGAATAATTTTAAATTACATTTTAAATATTATGGAGTTCTATACTTGTTTTTTTTTCATCGAAGTATATGACTTTTCTTCTAATACTTTACATGATTTTCCATATTTTTTTCCAAATTTGTACATTCTAAAAGATTTTCCTATATTCTAATGAATTTCTATTCAGCTGTTTTACGAAATTCGATTCTTTTTATAGATTTTCAAAACAATTACATCTATACAGATTTTAAGTATTTCATAGAAATAGATAATTTTCATTTTTCACGTCGTCTATGAAATATTTTTGTTTTTCAAAGTATTTTTCGATGTTTCTAGTATTTTTTGAAACACGAAAATGTTATTCTGTAGTATTGAAAGTATACTAGGTATAATCGACTTTTGAGATTTTTATTTTTTTACGTTATTCCAGCCAAAAATTTATAGTGAAAATTTCATTTCAAGGAAAATCTTCTAAAACTAGGAGTATCATTATTTTCAAGGTAGTAAAATTGAGAAGCCTGAATCTCGTTTAACTTTGGGAACTTCTATGAAACTATTAATTACTTTCTCTGAAAATGAGTAGTTTATACTAACAAACTAACAATATACTCATAAATACTAAAATACAACAATATTGTTGTTTTTCTAAGTGTTTTTTTACATTTATAGTATTTTTATAAATTCCTGTTTGAATTTAAATAATTTTATGTAATTTGACGGTTTTTTTATGTAGAATCCTACAATTATACGTTCTAGGATGAAAGTTTTTTTATGAACTTTTAAGAAAATTATCCCTATAGCGTTTTTTTTTTTTTTTAATTAATTTTTTAAGGACTTGTCACATATTTTTCCTATCCATAAAACTTTGAAGGAATCATTAGCATTTTTTGGAATAACTTGTGTTTTTTATTTTACTAAATAGATTTCCAGACTTCGATGTTCTATATATTAAATTTCGATCGATTTTAAGTAACATTCAAGATTTCTAAGAAATAAAATTTACATAATTTTCAAGTACAATTTTAAAAAACTTGAAATTGAAGTATTTTTACTTTTATATTCTAAAAGTATTATATTTTATTATTAATTTTCATATCCATATGGATCACTTTAAAAAAAAACCTGAATTCCAATTTCGATTTCTCACGTTATCCTGTCCAACAATTTTTAAAAATTGATTAAACTTATGAGAAATTATAAGCATTTTTTTAGATAACTTATGTTTTTTTAGATTACTCAATAGATTTTCGAAGTTCGATTCTCTAGAATTTTAATTTCTATCGATTTAACGTAACTTTCAAGATTTCTTAGAAAAAAATTAACATTATTCCCAAGTACTATTTTTGAAAACTTTTAGCATTAGTATTGTTACCTTTATGTTCTATAAGTTTTATATTTTATTATTGGTTTTCATTTTTTAAATGGATCACTATGAAAAATCCCTAAATCCCAATTTTTCATTGTTCACATTAACCTGTGGAACAATTTTTTATTATTTTAAAAACTTTAAAGAAATTTTTAGCATTTTTTGAGATAACTTGTGTTTTTTCGTAGTACTGAATAGATTTCCAGAATTCGATTCTCTAGAACTTGAATTTCGATTGATTTGAAGTAACTTTCAAGATTTTCAAGAAAAAAAATTCACATTATTCCCAAGTACTACTTTTATAAACTTTAAACATTAAGTATTTTTACCTTTACATTTTATAAGTATGATATATCATAATTAATTTTCATTATTTATATGGATCACTATGAAAAAACCTATGAATTTAAATATTTCATTCTTCACATTATCCTGTCCAACCATTTTTTATCATTCATAAAACTTTCAAGAAATTATCATCATTTTTTCAGATAACTCGTGTTTTTTCATATTATTCCATAAATTTCCAGACTTCAATTCTCCAGAATTTCTATCTCAATCAATTTCAAATAACTTCCAAGACTTGTAACAAAAAAACTTCACACGATCCCCAGTCACCCCTTCTCTAAACTTCAAACACAATTATCACATTTCCCTATCAACTCTCATTATTCATACCTATCCCTCCAAAAAAACCCCTAACTCCCAATTTTCCATTTCCCCCATCACCCTACCTAACCATTCACAAGAATATTCCTCTTCAAAAAAACCTCTTCCAAACCCAAGTACCTTCTTCCCTTTCATCACAAAACTACCCCTAATCCAAACACATCACAACAATATAACAATACCCCACCCTCCCCCCGCCACTGCCGTTCCCAAAATGAATGAGCATTGCGTCCATGGTGTCCCTCCCCCTCCCCCCCACCGACGCCATCGCCACCCCTCATCCTCGCTTCTTCCACGGTGATGATATTCCGATAATTCCCGGTGCCTCAGCGATTCTCGATGGAAAAACCATAAAAAAGTTCAGTAAAAATGGCTTTTCTTTTTTTTTTCAAGTATTTTTTCCTTGTTCACTGTTACCGGTTTTCTCGACTGGAGGTTCGAAAGCTCGCGTGTTTCACGCTGTTACGGAGTAGTGCTGCGCGTAGCGCGGTGCTTCGCTCACTACCGGGCTCGGTGCCGCAGCAGAGTGCAAGCTCTGACGCACCATCCCCTTCCACGCAACTCCAGGCATGCTGCTGCTGCTGCTGGCCCAAGTGTGGGGATGGTGCTGTGTGTTTAAGGGTAAAGCGGCTTTCCCCTACGACTGCGACCGCTACCTGCCTCTTGCCCGAATCTTCCCCCTTCCTCCCCGGCGTTTCTGCGCCCCTTCAACCCCTGCACTGCGCCCTGGGGCAGCACCCCAATCGTGTTTGACCCAAGAGGGCATGGTCTTGGAGAATGTGAGGAGGAGGTTGGGTTTGGATTTGCCGGTTGGGAAATCGGAGTTTTTCGGAGAGTGCAGTGAGAGGGGAAAAGGGTGGTTTGTGAAGAAATTATTAGTAGGTTTTTGGGGAAACAGATAGTATTATTTTGATTTTTCAGGTTTTTTAGAGCATATGATAAAAAGATCATTTTAAAAGTAAAATGAATCAGACGAAAATTGACGAAAAACTCACTTTTGCACCTCACTGTACGAATTTATATTTAAGAAATTCTTCAAACTGTTAGGTTTTTTAAAAAGACCAACTTAAAAATTGCAACTTTTCTACGCAACAACACTATAATGAATAATTCATTGTTGTTAACTTAACGTATTTCAACAATAATAATGCTGTATAATAATACTTGACTCAACTGACTTTAAGATAAAAAAAAATTATTCAACTTGTACATAAATCCCCGTAATTTGCAACATTCAAGCAACTGTAAATCATAATTACACTGAAATTCAAAATTCATTGTTTGTGATTTTCGAGCGCGAAATCGCACTCATTCGCTGATGGCCTACTTTTCACTTATGAATGAGTAGAGTTTTCATTTTTGAATTGGTCTATTCCCGGATCACGTGGCTTTTATTCATTGTTCCTTTTTCGCCGACTCACTTACGCTCGGGTTTTGATTAATTGTTCCGCGAAAACTGCTCGAATCCCTTATCAAAGTTCGGTGGGAGAGATAAGGAATTTGAATATGAATTTTCGGGTGAGGGCCCTGAAGTTAGACGCGTTTTATTCATTTTAACACGATGTTCTGGTATGTTCTTAATTAAATTATGCAGGAAATATGAATTTTCATTTACTTCTATTTTTATGTTTTATTTTGCAAGTTTTTGTTCAAGTGCATCAGTATAATTTCGTTTGGAAAAGTTAATAATTTAAACTTCAAAGTGCAATAAAGATAGTAATTTTCAATTAATGTGTAAAAAATGTAAATAAAAAGAAAGAAAAAAAAATTAAATAGACAAAAAGGAAAAAAAGAAATGAAATGAAAAAAATCGTTAACTTATCTTTTTGGAAGAGCTTATTATTGATTATTATTATTTATTAAATTTCTCACAAGTTGTAACAAAAAACTGGAAAATCTCCATCGTTTTCAAATATCACAGTTTTCATTTCTGAATATTGTCTACCATCTTATTACACCTGGCAGCATCACGCCAACTCTCATTAAAACCAAGATTACAACCTTCCTTGATTTTCTGCTTTCACAGCACTCTAAATAGTCAATCTTATTTTAAGATGCAACAAAATTCAAGCATGACTTAAGATTCAAATATTATGTTAAATTTAGTCTAAATTTCAAGTCGTGCCTTGGTTGATGGTGCATCTTAGATTATGATGTAATATTAAGGATGAAATTAAAAAGGGTAATTTACAAGTCAATTACCGATCAGACCGTCAATTATGATGAGAAAATTTTTGTCAACTTTGACAATCAATTTACCTTACTATCCAGGCTTATAAATCAATTTTGGCAAATTCGTTGGTTGAAATTTTCATTTTACATAGTTGATAACGACAAATAAAGCTTAAAATACAAGTAGTCAATGATTTACTATGAATTTTATTAGACAAAGTTTTCTCGACAAAATTTTAAAATTTTAAAATAGATTTTTCTAAAAACTGTATCTTTAAGCATTTTTAATATCTTCAAAGCTTTCGAAGATTTTGACTCTCTATCGTTTTTTTTTCCGTATCAATAAAGTTCAAAGAATCTTATGGCATTTTTTTAGATTTATACATAGACCTCTAGAACTCGATGCTCAAGGATTCAAAGTTTCATTGATTTTTACTATTTTTGTAGATTTTTGAGAAATGTTCATATACAAAGATTTATAGTAAATAATCAACTGCTGGTTTTTTTTAGTGATCGTCAAATTTTTCTGTATTGAGAAAATAGTATTTTCATTAAAAATACTATAATAGAGAACTATTTAATTTGACTACTTCAAGCTGAAACTTGACTAGTTCGCCTAGCCTAGAAAAAAAAGACTTTACTAGCAAACAGTCAAATTTTACTTTCTTAATCATTCAAAATTTTGACTGTCAATTGGTCACTATGAAAGTTTATTTTGACTCATTTACGAATTGAAATTTCCGCTATTGCTTGGTCAATTTTGACAGCTTCATGTATGAAATATTGACTTAGAAATTTCCAAAATTCTTGGATGAAATTTGAAAGTAACTGAAAAAGTAGTAAAAAAATTGACCTTTTTATTGTGAATTTCTATTCATAAGAAAGAATAGTAGATTCCTCGAAAATGACTATTCGAAATAGTCAATTTTCGAATAATTCTAACTCTGTAAAGTACATTTATAATTTCGAGTTCATATTCCATCGTAACTATCACTAAATTTTTCCCAAAAATAGAGAAAAAAGTCTAGTATCTTGGGATCGTATGTCCATGGAAACGTACCTATTTTTTTGGATGTAACTATACATGAATATCCAGAATTCGATGTTCCACGATTTGAAGTTTTATTGAAAGTTTTTATACATTTTTAAGAAATGCAAATTTACAAAGATTCATAGTAAATAATCAAGTGCTGGTTTTTTTAGTGTTTCTTATATTTTTATGTATTTATACAATGTTTTGTACTATTTTCATTAAAAATATTAGAATAAAGAACTTCGAAGAACTAGAGAAAAGAAATAGAATAGTTCCATTCTCTCTTAGTTCGAATTACTCGAAGTAGACTTGTTCAAGGTGAAATTCGAGGCATTTCTATCAAATAGTCAAATTTCACTTTGGAAATAGTCGAAATTTTGACTGATTTAATTACAATGTAGATATTTTGACTGTAAATTGAAATTTTCACCATGAAACCCAATTTCGACAGGTTCACGTATGAAATATTGACTTATAACATTTCCAAAATTCTCAGAAGATTTGAAATTAACTGAAAAAGTAGTAAAAAAGTTGACTTATTTATTGTGCACTCTTCGAAAATAACTATTCAAAATACTCAATTTCCGACTAATTCCGATTTCCTAAACTTCATTGACGATTGTTGACGATTCCCACTTCATATTTCATTATGAAAATTCCCGAATTTCCCCTAAAAATATAGAAAAAACCCCATTATTTCGAAATCAAATGGAAGCGCATCAGGGGAAAAAGGGAAGTAACGCAATGCCGCGGAAATTCGTCCCCGACGAGCGAGAGAGATAAGCTCCGGGGGCTTGCAACTCGCTGCTTTTTTTGCCCCGCGAGCGGGAGGACTGCGGCAAGCGTTCCTCCCACCCCTCTCGCGCTCTAGGCGATGGTGCGTGCGTATCAGTGCGGCAGCGGGGGCTTTTTCGCGTGCAACCTCGTAGCAGAAGCTCCACTCCGCGCTGCAAGTACGGCGCAAGTTTTCTCTTCAACGCCCACCAACGAGGAAATATCTTTCTGGTATCCATTTTTACAGCAAAAGACGTATTGCCCAACAATACTTTATTTTTCACAACTTACAGTGTTTTACGACGGAAAAAAATTGTTGGAATGGGCATTTGGAGAAATGTTTGCAATTTTTTAGAGTGTTTTTTGACGTTATGGTAGCTAAATATTTATCGTAAAATTTTTGTAGAGGAAATAGTATTTTTGGATCAAGAATTGGTGTTGTTTTTGAGGTAGTAAAACTGGGATTACTAAATTTTGTTGAACTTTGAAGTTGTTTTTTATAATTTATTATTGTGATAATATATAACGCATAATCTTTTTTATTGTTGCATAAAGAAGAAATTGTTTGGATCGTCGTTTTAAACAACTGCAAATTACAATCACAAAATATTTTAAATTGTTGCAATCATTGTCTTCAAATTCAACGAGAAATGACAATAAAGAAAATATGGAAATATATATTATTTTCAAAAGCCCTCATATTTAACTGCAATCTTTAAAAATTTCGTGAATTTTCTGTCCATGTTATAAGATTTATGAGAAAAACTTTTTATTTCGGAAATAACTTTGATGAAGTTGAAGAAATCCGAACTCAGCAACATATTTTCCTTGCCGCAGCAATTCAATTGGAAACTCCAATGGGTAATCCAAAACTTTGTTTCCAAACAAGTGTCTACAAAACTTGGAATAACTTGGAAAATTTTCATCATCCCAAGACTACTTTCATACGTAGAAATGTCTCAAATTCCCCTTTCACGAAACCACCCCAAAGGTTATACACAAATTTGCTGTTCGATATTTGAACTGTTCGAAGGGCGGAGTTAATGTTACACAAATCGATTCGAATTTATCTCCGAATTTTCGTAAAGTAAGTAATACTTTGATTGATCCCTTCGAGGAGAATGGAATAAATTTCCATATCGCGCAAATGCCGGAAATTCTGAAACATTTTCGAATATATTTCGTGAAGTAATCTTTTGTCGCATGAGGAATGTCAAATGTTATTGAACATTAAGTTAATAAATAATATCGTGGAACAAAAGATGTACATAAAAATGATATCGATTAATAATTAATCCAAAAATATGAAAATATTACAATAATATGAATTATAATAATTATTATTGTATTTTTTATTTATAAATTATATCATTACTGAAGTTGTAATTGTATAGTAATATTTAATCATACTGTAATGTATTTCAATTCCAAATTTCGATTTTTTTATTGCTAAAAAAACATCAATAACGACAAATTTTTAACTTTTTATGAAAATCTTCAATTACTTTACAATCATAATTTTATTTTTTCAGACAAACTCCAGGAAAATTTTTAACTTCGTGTATTCTATATGATTATATGATTATTTATTTTCTGGAAATTATTGTATTACTTAAATAATTCTTATAAAAATAAGTATTAAAAATAGATTCTTCTAAATTTAATATTTCTATTCTTCTTCTTAAATGCGTCTTCTAAAATTCATTTTTTTTTTATTGTTACCTCATTGTTATTTCGTGATTTGAGTGTTTTTCTTTTGAAATATAAAGATAATGATTACAATAATTCAAAATATTTATAATAAAGTTTACTTTTTCACTAAAAATCAATTTCTTCATTTTCATTTGCAGTTGTTTAGAACGACATAAAAAACAATTTATACTTTTTGCAACGATAAAAAAATGATTAACATTCCGATTCCAAGTCACTAATTTTTATTGTTAAAACCAACAATAATTACGAAAATTATAAAACTTTTTATAATAAAATAAAATTCTCCACAATCAAAATTTTATTGTTATAAGTCAATTCTAAAAAAAATAGCACACTTTATATATTCTATGAGATTATATTAACATTTATTTTCTGGAATGTATTGAATTACCTAAATAATTCCTATAAAATGAATATTCCTAAATAAATAATGAAAATAGATTCATTTTATTTTTTTTTTTTTCTTCTAAAATTGACATTTTATTTATTGTAGCTTTATTGTTATTTTTCAGTATGAGTATTTTCTTTTTAAATATGAAAACAATGATTGCACAAATTCTTATTAGAGTTTACTTTCTCACTAATAATTAATTTTTTTATTTCAGTTTTCAGTTGTTTAAAACGACATTTAAAACAATTTATACATTTTACAACGATGAAAAATATTATGAACTTTATAAATCCAAGTCTCAACTGTTAATTGTCAGATATAACATTAATAATGAAAAATTTTCAATTATTTATATGAAAATTCAAATTTTTTCTTTATCAAAATTTTATTGTTCATAATCAACTCCAAGAAAAATTGCACACTTTATTTATTTCATACAATTTCCTAACACAATATAATCACAATAATGATTTTATTCGTTTCAAACAATTTAGACATTTAAATTCTCTAATTCATTTTACTAGTTACTTAATAATTTTACTTAATTTAAATATTTTATGAGTTCAACATTTATTTCAATAGTTACTTTATTGTTGTTTCGTGATTCAAGTATCCCTTTCTTTTTTTTTCAATAATTTTTTTGTTTCTAATATTTTGTAATAGTTTAAAACACCAATTTAAAAATTTCTACCAATCTTCACAATAAATACGACAAATTTTCACTTTTTCATGAGAAAATTCAAATTCTCTACAATGAAAATTTCATTATATCATACAAACTCCAAGAAAAATTACATTTTTTTATTAATTCTACAAGATTTTCATAACACAATACAATCAAAATAATAAAAAATCCCTTAAACAAACTTTCAAGGTCTTCATATAACAAAAAAACCATTTATAGTGTAATGCAGTTGTTTATTGAAATGAACAATATAGAGTCATAAGTCTGAAAAAGATGCACATACTCACACACCCACACACACACACACACAAAAGTCGTCATGGCCATTCAACGATGTAAAAAACTTGACTTTCTGTTCATTCCTCAGATCGGTAACAAAAAAAAACTCCAATAACAACAAATAACATTTTCGAAAAATTCCCAATTCAACGTGATTTCTTTGCAATACCATTAAAATTCACAATTACAACGAATCCATTATAATTTCTGTAATATACACATATTTTCTGATCAACAATTTTTTCACTTTCTCGATACTTTCGTATTTCTTCGAACATTTTTTTATCGATCTTTTCGTGGCGAAACACAAGTTTTTTAAGGCCTCTTGGATACAATCAATATTTCAATAAGAGTCATTAGAACGAAGCGATCGTAATTGTTGTAAACTCGATACCTAAAGTCGCTACTTGGCGATACAACGTTTTGCAACAAATTAAAGTCGATGGCAAGTGGGTAATTTACATATCAATAATATTCATATGAAATATTCAAAATTCGTAGAAGTAATGAGGAGATCTAAAACTCTACTCAAATTCGTTTTCGTAACTTGTTCTCTAGAACAATGCAAGATGAATAATTATCGCAAAGTTTATAATTATTCGCTTATTGCACTTTACCGACGTTATTATAAATTGTTTATATGCGCATATAATATTTATATCGTATATTCGTAGAGATAGAAACAGTGTGCAACTTTTACGAGTTACGAGATCGCTTACTCGACTATCGTCAATACCCTAGATCGAATGAAAATGTTTCTTTTTCGTCTCGAATTCACCGTTTTATAGAGCGAGTTTTTCCTATTTTCCTTTACGTTTAAGTCTTACAGGCTAGGATATTAGAGACGAAATGCAAAATTACGATTTTCCTTACCTAGACTAAACCTAGTCATGTTCACGTACACCGCACCACGCTAATTCGAAATTTCTAGGTTTAAGTATACGTCGAAAAGTACAGATTACGGGCTATACAGTGGGCTCTTGGGACTTTTTGTTTCGAATCGAAAGGATTTTTAGATTTCAGGGAAACAATTTAAATTTTGTTAATTAACTGATTTGGGGAGATACGTGTTTGTTTAAGGGTAGAAAGTTTTTTAAGCTGGTTTTTTGTAATTTTGGTTTTTTGGTTGTAATTGATTTTGAACGTTGATTTCAGGATTTTTAAAAGACATTTATAGTTGATTAAAAATAATGGGTTTTTCTTTAAAGAATCGTAATTGTTATGGATAGTGTTTCAGTTTGAAAAAGTTAGAAATTTACTTTTTTAAATGTTGATTGGTTTCGAGAAATCAAAAAATTCAATTTTTTTTCGTCAATTTCAACTTTTTTCAACAAATTTCGACTATTTTCAAGACCATAGGGAAAATTTCAACTGAAGAATTATTTCAACTGAATAATTTATAGTAAAAATATATAATAATTCAAATTCTACTTTTTGCTGGTAATATTTATTTGATTGTTATTCTTATTGTTGTTATATTAAAGAATACTGTAAGCTTTAAATTCAAGGAAAATTCAGACTAAAATTATTGTTTTTTTTTAACTGAAATATTCAGCATTCAATTCAGTGATTTTCGAAATTGATTAGATACTTCTTTTTACTATCATTTTTTGTACTTGCAGGAATTTTCATTTCATGATAAAATTTGTTTATTACAATATTATTGAGATTTTCTTTCAATAAAATGAATGTAATTTGTTATAAATAATATGAGTGTAATTGGCAAAAGTTTTTCTAAAAATTGTATAGAAAATTCGATGAAATGCTGAGAATTCATTAAAAAAACTATTTTCTGTATTATTCAAAATAATACTTGAAATCTGTAGAAATCGAAGTTCAAGAGAAACAAGTTTAATAAATATATACATAAATATATGAAAATATAAAAAATCTTTGAATTAACTGGAAAATGTTACAAAAGATTTTAAATACATAAAAATGCTGGAAATACTGGAAATTTTAAAATACTTATTTTGTTGCAATTTTAAAAAACTAGTTTTCTTTATGATAGTTTTGTGATGATGAAATTTTCATTTATTATTTTCTATAGTGTTCTATCTATTTGAAATCTTTTTCAAAATTCTCAAATTTGAAGAATCGATCAAATCTATGAAGTTTTTTGCTTCTTTCTCAATTTTCGTAAGGTGGAAATATTTGTTGAAATTCCTAAAATTCATTCAAATTAAAAAACATAGCAAACAGTTAATTTTGATTATTCGAAGAAAAAAATTGAAAACGAACTTTTCTCTAAATTTCGCATAAAAACTTATTCTCCAAAATAGTTTTTCAAGTATAAAATCTTATTTTGTTGAATACAATTAAAAATCATTTTCAATTCTTAACTTCTAAAATACTTCTCGAGAAAAAGTCAAGTAATGAAAATTATATAAGACATTATTATTTGGAAAAAGTGAGTAATGAACATTTTTTCAAGACAAATTATTGTCAGGAAAATGAGATTAGGAAAAACTTCGGAAAATTGATTTCTTACTCATTTTTCTAATTATGTGATTTTTTTCAAAAAAGTTTAGAATTATAATGCAGCTGTTGTCAAATGCAACTTTTTATACATTATATGAATTAATGTAATAATATTATTTATTGTCACTATTATATTATTTATTATAAAGCATATTGACGTTTTATTTTCCATTTATCATTTACAATTTTCATAAAATTCCACATCATTTATTTATTTTCATGGAAATAACTAAATTTAAACCAAATAAACAAAAAAATTTTGAATTAATCCATCAATTATTGGTAAAATCACGCACCTCAATAAACAGAATCGCGAAAAACAAGCAACATAATTTACCTGGCCTTAAAAAAACCATCTCATCAAATCAACCAATACATAAAATTTTCCACTACTCCCCTAAAATCTAAACAAACAAATCAACTCGAACCAAAAAGTTCCATTTACAAATGTTCACCAAGTTACGCAGCGGCGTGTCAAACTTTTTTTGTTTTTACATTCTAGGGTCGATAGAAATTGTAGATGTCTACACGCTACGTACGGACGATGCAAAAACGGCGGATTGTGCGGTTTCTTTTTTTTCAACTCGTTTTTGCCCGTGTAAAAACGCTTTATGGCCGAGTACACGCATTTGAAAGAGACTCCCAAAGTAATCGTACATCGCGTGTTCTCTTATTTACAACATTTTCGGGCATTTTTTTCCTTGGGAAAAGAACTGTTTATTGTGCATGAATTTTTTCTGCGTTGTTGATTTTCGGCGTCGATTTATTGTACATATAAATTTTTGTGCAAATTTTTTGTGCGAACCGAAATTTGAAAATACAAATGAAAAATTCAGAAATACATTTTTTGAGAAAAACTCTTTAGATAAAAAAATATCTTATAAAACAAATTTTTTCATGAATTTTATAGGTTCAGAAAAAAATTATTTCATAACAATTTTTCTAATAATTATTTATTATTGATTTGAATTATGATTAAATTATCATTATTATATTATAAATAATTGCTTAATTAAGAAGCATTTGTCAATTTTAGGTTAAGTTTTAGGTTAGTTTTAGGTTAAGAATGCACAAAAATTCATGTACAATAAATACCCTTGCATTTCCTTGCTTCATTATTTTTTTTCGTTCGAGATAACTAGCCTTTCCTCGTGCACGATACGTTGACCGCGCGCAGTACAAGTATATCACGTGCTTGGGTGTGTATTATTGATTATAAAATACGCTTTGTTATTAATATAACTTTAGTCCAACTTTAAGACATCGATTATCACTTGGCGACGTCACTGCGTTTTTCGCATCTCGTGTCAAAGGCGTTTGAGTCTTGATGGATCTACGGGGTATGCGAGGGGAGAGGGGGGATAGAGCCTTTGAAGTTCTATTTTCTCAAGGATTATGTAAATAGAGCAGGATTATTAGATTTTTTTGTAATTTTTTTCTTGATGGGATGTATGGAGTTTTTTTCTTTTTATTGGATTTTTGGAGCTTTTGGAATTATTCATAGTGTTTTTAGAGTTTTTGTTTATTAATATATAATGAATATAATATATATTTACTTGATATTACTATATTGATATTATTACTATTTATCATAAAAATCATAAAACTCATAATTATAATAAATAAATAATAATTAATATTTTAGTATTTGAGGGAATTTTTTTGGGGTATTTGGAATTTTTGTGAGATTCAAGAACATGATTTTTTTAAGGATTTAAGAAGAATTTGAAGGAATTCAGTGTTTTTTTTCTTTTCATTGAATTTTAGGGCGTTTGGAATTATTCATAGTATTTTTGGTAAGAGTGGAAAAGATTTTTATGTGTTTTTGGAGTTTTTGTTTATTTATATGAGGTAAATATAATATAATTATATAAATAAATAAATAATAGTATGCATGGTATTGTTACTATATATTATAAAAATCATAATACTCATAAATATAATAAATAAATAATAGTTAATGTTTTGGAATTTTTGGGGAATTTTTCGTTTCCCAAAACATTTTTAAATATTTTGGGGAACATTTCCCTTCCCATCCCGTAGATCCACCACCAAATAAAAAACGCAGTAAAAGTTGTCCCAAACTCGAATTCTCCCTCCCCCAAAATCGAACAAACATTAGCCGTAGGAATCGAGAGCCTCATGAACGTCGCATTTATTATTATATTTTCCCCATTCATGCAATGTAACTTTCGCAAGGCGCAGAGGTAAGGTGCTATGAGAAATAGGATAAAAAATATTCGAGTTTCGTTCAATAGCAAAATGTCTATCCAAAAGCTCTCGTTAAACTTGTAATATCTAACTACCCCTCCCTGCGTGATTTTCTCCCTCTTTTTTTTTATCATTTTTTGCACTTTTTTGTCCACTCGTCACGCCACAAATGACGAGCAGGAAGATTATGTAAACTATGTATAGAGTAAACAATATATATTAATATATATTTATATATATATCACATTCGATAATAGTCGAGTCGTTGAGAAATTGCCATGGATAGTCATCCTGGTCCCTTCTGTGTATAGTTTTATAGCAGTGCAATACGACATTAATCTGATTCAGGCGCGGATCCAAGGGGAAAAATTTTTCGAAAATTTCCTCCCCCACCCCTTTTTCCCCTCCCCTACCACCTCAAAAGACCGAAAATTTGATGCTATCAAAGCGTAGATAGTTAGAAATGTTATTTATTATAAGGTTTGTTTTTGTTGAAAATGTTTTGGGTCCGCCCCTGTCTGATTGATGTGAGACTGGACGAATTTCGAGGATATTTGCTGTTTGAATAATATTGTTGCATTATTCCGAGATCGGACGATGTGGAGTAAAAAAGAGATATTCGACTCTGACGAGGACGAGAAGACTAAAGAAGGGAGGCTGCGTGAATTTCGTGACGTGACATTGTTGCGGAGCAGTTTAGGATGCTATCCAAAAGTTAGTGTTGATAGGTGACTTGGGGTTTTTTTAGGGGGTTTTGGGGGGTTTTGAGGTTTTTTAGATCGATTTTTGAGGGTTGATTTGAGATTTTTTGAGTATGTTGAGAGTCAGGGAATTTGAATATTTTTATTGTATTTAGTGTTTTTCATAAATATTAAAAATAATATAATCAAATATTCGTAAATAAATTACAAATCTTGGAAATTCTCTGGAATTAATTGTTTGATAATTTTAGTTGAATTCTAATTGTTTTGGACTGGGATTATACATTTTTTATGATAGAATCTTGGTTTAGTGAATTTATTTACAAGAATTTCACTTTGCATATTTTTATTTCAAGTTTTTTAAAAAAATGTGTATACTTTGAATTTTGAAATAGTTTGTCTTAACGTTGCTTTATGTTTTTTTTTTTTTATTATTCTTCAATGATTTTCCAAGAATTTTCGGTTCGTATTTCGTTCCACGTCCTGAAAAAAGTTAAAAAATTGTTAATTTTTGAAATTAAACGACCTTTGAAGGAAAATAATTTTTTTTAATTGGATTTCACGAGGATTTGTGTAATATAATGTGATTCATGCAATTATTTGGTTTTTTTCGATAATTTTTACCAGCTTATATGAAAGTCAATTTCAGAAATTTTTTAGACATTTTTTATTCTAGAAAATCTTTGAAAATTTTTGTAAATTCAATGAATTATGTTAAGTTATGGAAAATTGAATTATTCCTTAAATTTTGATTTTGGCTATAAACAATTTCTTTAATTAGAGATTTGAGAACTTTTTTGAACTTTCAAAGAATTTTAAGGTCTACAATTTTTCATGATGTTTGTGGAATTTTTAATTTAACAAGAATCTTTAAAACACGAAACCATTAAACAAATTAATTTTTTCTGATTATTCATTGATTTTCCAAGAATTTTCAGTTAATTTTTCGTTCAACAACCTACGAAAATTCAAAAAATTGTCATTTTTTCGAAAATATGAATTGAAAACCTTAAAAATGTTTGTTTTAGTTTTTAAAAATTTCTTTCATTAGAAACTTAAGAACTTAATGAAAGTTTTAGAGACCTAAGAAACATTTTTGTTTATTTTGAGAGGCTCAGAAAATTGAATTTTTTTTTGTGTTCAGCGTTTTCTAAAAAATTTCGAAAGAATATTAGGAATTTTTGAAAACATTTCAGTTTCACAAGAATCTTAAAAAAATGAAGTGATTTACAGCAATTATTTGATATTTTTGACAATATTTTTACATACTGATATTTAAGTAACTTTTAGAGATTTTTAGATACATTTTTAATTTCAAGATTTCTTTGAAAAATGATGTAAATTCAACGAATTTTCGATTATGTCGATTAATGAAAAATTGTTTGAACCTTAAAATTGTATTTCCAATCGTTAACAATATTTCAAATTAGAGACTTTAGAAATTGTAGAAACTTGAACAAATTTTTTTTGATGTTGATAGTCATAGGAGTTTTAATCTTTTTTTCATGTTTATCGTTTTCCAGAAATTTTGAGATGCTCATAGAAATTTAAAAAAAATAATTAATTTCACAAAGATCTGGTTTATAGTGATTTATAGCAATTATTCGATATTTTCAATAAATAATTTATACCTACTTATATTTCAGTCACGTTGAGAAATTTTTTTTAACATTTTTCATTCCAGAAAATTTTTAACAAATTTTGTAAAGTCAACAAATTTTCGATTTTGTCGAATAATAACAATTTCTTTCATTCAAAAACTATACAATTTTCAAAGAATTTTTAGTTTCACAAACTTTCATGAAGTCCGAAAAGAAGCATTTTTTTGTAATTTTTCAACAAGAAATTTGACACTGAATATGCTAATTTTTTGTTTTTAACAACTTCTCTAATTAAAGACTAAATAAATATTTTTCAATGTTGATAAGAATTTGAGATATTCGGACTTTTTTTGAGAACTACTCAAAATATTGTTTTTTTTTTCAATTCTCATTGATTCAGAAAAATTCTGGATAGTAATCAAACTAAACAAAGATTTTCAAAAAAATTATATTTTCATTTTATTTTTTTTTCCAGGAAATCACATTTAATTTTATCACACAATAAGAAATTGAATTACCCTACAAATTTTGTTTTTATATTAAATTCGAAAACTTTTTCAGGAAAACTCCATTAAATAACTGACGTACTAGAAAATTAAAAATATACCATAATAATTGTCTACGATTTTCACAAATTATTTATAAACATTCGAAGATTTCATTACTCATTTCAACCAGCACATTTTACCCTCAAAATCCAAAACGAAAACCCCTCAATTCCCAAACTCCAAAACTCCCCCAAAATTCATCATAAAAAACCCCAGTTCCACCAACACTTCTCAGAGTTTCTGATGAAAGTTTCGTAGAAAAGACATATCTAACCTCATCTAACCTAATATTCCAAAATTCAAAAAAAAACATTCCTCGAACTCAGCTATGCTGCTTCTATAAATGGTAGAAATACACAATAAAGCTAAGCAAAATCGAAACTACCTAATGTTTAAGCAACAAGATAATACATCTTGAATGAAATGTCGCTGACTTAATTAATTGTTCACGTCTTGGCGTCGACCTCGATGGCCACGTTTTCAGGGGCGTCTGGATGATCGTTTGAAGAATGATTGTTTTTATTGTTGGATTTGTTCGAAACAGCAGATGCGTTTCCACTACTACTTCCTCGACTCCCACGTCGCGATCCCATACGAGAACCTGTCAAAAAAAAAACATTTTTTACTTCGTTCTCATTCTCACATACACCCAAACCTCGATTTTAATCACTTTCTCTAAAACTTCTAAAATTATCACTTCAACTAATACGACACAACTTTTTTTATCAACTCAAAAAAATATTATTTCAATAAATTACCAGTTTTTAAATATACAGGAAAAAAAAGTTATGGCTTATCAGTTGAAATTTAAAGTACCTGAATCGAGGTGCAAGTGTATTTGTGACTACGATCTATCATTTGACCCCAACACATTTTTACAACTTTTTATATAACTGTTAGAGTTCTAATAACTACTACAAAATTTCTGTGAGAGATATCATGTTGTTCTGATATCTAAACATGATGCTGACATGCCCTTATTTTTTTTTATACAAGTGTGATTTAGGTGCACTAAGGAATACATAAGTATATTACAATTTGGTTATATTAACAAATAAATCAGTGGAATTATTAGTTAATGATTATTCAATCAGTAGAACGAGTCAATGATAAGAATACTAGTGATACGTATCAATAATATGGTCTGCGTAGAAATCAGTAGAATTGGTCAATAATTAGTCCGTCAGTGAAGTATTTCATTGTATTATTGACCAGTAAAATTGATCAATGATAAGCTTTTTACTGATTTGTTTATGAAATCTGTTTTCAGATTTTTTTGAAAATTGTTGTTGAGAACATTTTTTGTCCTTTTTGCAATGAGCTACAAAAATTGATAATCTTGTGGTATTAACTCGCATATTTTATAAATGATAATATATTCAATTTTGTGATCGTATAAAGTAAGATTGTTATAAATAACATTATCATAAATTTGTGATACAAGATTTACTACAGTTTTTCAAATTTCAGTAAAAATGCTTTTACATTTATTTGATCAGAAAATCAGTAGAATTAATCAATAATTAGTCAGTCAATGAAGTATCAATTAGTAAATCATCAACGACTTTTTAAAATTCAAAAACCTGCAGAAACTCAAGTAAATTCTCAACTAACAGTTCAAACTCCTAAATTTCCAAGGGCAAACAGAATATTCAGTAGATTCGGTGGAACAACAATTGACCTGTGCACACAAATCGAAATTACTGAAACTTCCATGAACTTTCATGCATTTCAAAGACCCTCGAAAACGCGTACAACCGCTTCTCAATATGTGATGGAATGGATGATGAACGTGTATCAAAAGCACTTGAAATATTTCAATCGATGATCGTTTTGTTACACAAGTGACACGCTACGTTCCCAGTGTGCAATGAATTGCAGTTAATTGTGTACATCAAATTATTTATACCGTTGTTCGATGAATCGAGGATTAGCTATTTTCATTCCAATTCGCATTGCCGCTCGATCCATCGACAAATAGGGCCATTTTCACTTCCTTTTAATCATTCACCAAACAATCAAGGTTCCTATTTCGTCAACACAAAGCTAATGTCGTACTACTGGACACTATTAGTTTGTTTACACGATACTTCCTGTTTTTTCGACGGTGAAATTTTTAGAGAAATCGAAAAAATTCAGTTTCGTAGATTTTTGGAATTGAATATGGAAGTTAGGTATTAGATCAAAAACATATCAATTTTGTGATTGAATTTATTGTTGTTTGTAGTTTTTGATGAATTTTTTTCCTTTTTTTCACGTGAGTTGGAAATTTAACAAATTGTTTTTGAAAAAAATAAAAATTTTTGAAAATTATTCTCTTGAATTTGGATTTTCGTTATGATAAATGTTATAGAATTTTTTTCGAACATATATTTATAAAAAAATACTAGTATTTTAAGTCAAAAATTTTTTGAGTTTGAATTATTTTATTTCTAAGAGTCTTTTTTACTTATTATAAATGAAATCATTCTGGTAATTATATGTAAATTTTCAAAAAATTGTAAGTTAAACGAACACACACTTTTTAAATTGTTTTTTAGGAAACAGAAAAATTTTTCTTTATGTGCTAAAAATCTTTTAAGTTTGAATTTTCGTGAACTCGATGTTTCTCTTCAGAAAGATAGAAAAAAAAAACTTTTTTCTGGTGACTTGAGCTGTAATTTTTGAATTTTTTTAAGTTTGGACTTTCGTGACTTCAATGTTTCTCTCTGAAAAAGCACAAAAAGCCCTTTCTTTTTTGAACATGTAGTTATGAAAATATTAATTTTCCGATTGAAAAATCTTAGTTTCGAAATTTCTTGAATTTTTATCATTTTTATTCTTAGAAAAATACGGTTCGATTTTGTCACATTTTGTAATAGATATGACAGTCACAAATTTTAGAATTTTTTCAAATATTTCAATTCATTTTCAATCTATATTTAAACTATTCAATATTATTTTTACAATATTATTTTTTATAGTTAAACTCAATAAACTAGAGATATCATTATCCAAAATTTATTGCTCAACAAAAATATACTCTCAAAATTTTCAACTCATAAACTCAATCACTGAGTTTTTTAAAATCCTTGAGTACCTTTCGTACTCTTCCATTTTTTCACAAACTTTCATGCACACCAACGTCAATTTTCATGCAACAACAACATCAAAGCAACAAGTTTTTCCCTTAAAAAACACATGTAAGAGCTAACTAAAAACCGGAAATAGTAGGGGACTTTTTTCGAAATTTGTGCAACATAGAAATTCTTGCCCATATTTACTCATATCATGTGACTCGAACTGATGACCTGCACATTTCAATGGTAGTCAAATTAAGCTGAAATTAATTATTATTTCATGTAAAAATAAAAAAAATTGGAATATCGAACTTGAAAATAAATGAAAACACAAAGAATAATAAAATAATGCGTTGAATGACGGATGATGATTTTTAAAAATGAAGTACTTATATAAGAAACTTTGCATTCTGGAGCTTCAAATTCTAAAAATGTATACATAAATTCATTTTATTAATTAATTTTCCATTCCTCAAATTTCTTATCAACCACGTAAATATAATATTTTAATTTGAACATTTCATACATATACATTTCAAAATTAAATTTCCAATCAAAAAAATTTTTTTCCCTGAATTTCACTTCAACAGAAAAAATGTATTCAAAACCCCAAAAATCCCTGCAAAAAAACATTGCCCACAACTCCCCAAAAACCCTAGAAAAATCCCCAAAACATAATTTCTCTCCCAAACCAATAAACGAATGATGACAAATAGGTTTCTTCTGCACATGAAACTTCAATAAGGTACACGCGACAGTGAGGGATATCGATTCGCAAGCTCGGACAAATAAAAGGGACGTCGACACTAGTGAAACGTGACACAACACGACAAAACACAACACTGCTAGCTCGGCAAATGAACGAACGAACGAACGAATATATGATGAGAAAAACCCGTACGATTTACTCCTTGAAACTGTTTCGCACCTTGCGAAGCGTTGGGTGAATGCGCTCGTAAGGACGCCATGGAAGGCTGCCTCGATGGTCCTTTCGAGGCGCGCGAACCGCGTCTTTCTTGGCCGTGCAGAAGCTTGTTTTCTCGCAGCAGTGAAACGTTCATCAGCCTCGTGTTCGGTGTGTTGAAGATTGTACGATTTTCACGCCAACGAGCACTGCAATTTTTCATTTTTTCAATTTTAATTTCGGAAAGACAGTTTTGGAATTTATCCAAGAATTAAATAAAAATAAAATAAATTAAATGAATCAAAATAAATGAACAAAAAAATTAATTAGATGAATCAAAATTATATAAAATAAACTTAATTAATTAAATAAATTAAATATTATAAATTATATAAATAATATAAAATAAAATATTATCAATAATAAGAACTAAATAAATTAAATCAAGTAAATTAAATGTAAATAAATTAATGATACATAAATCAGTATAGCATAAATCAATATAATGTATGTATATATATATTTTTTCTCAATATACAGAGAAAAAACAATATGGTTGTCACAACCTCATAAATAGTAACATTTGCCCCAACTATTTTCATAGTATAGACAACCTCACTTGTGGTTGCTGCAACCACATTAAAAGTTACTACAAGCATCACAAAAACTGCAGTAACTTTTAATGTTGTTACACTAACCACAAATGAGGTTGTGACAACCATACCGTTTTTTCCCTGTACATAAAACTTTTTTCCAACTTCCTGAAATGAAAATTTTTACATCTTTTTACACACTTCGCATGCTAAACTGTTAGAATTTTTCATTGCTATCACAAATCCAGATCGGGTTTTCAGGGTATAAAGTCGTGTAAAATGCATATTTTTATCATTTTCATGTTTTATATCTGCATATATAATTAGGCAAAAATTACTTGGTGGAATAAAAAAAAAAAAGAGGAATCATAAAACTCTGGGTATATAGGATTTGAATGATTTACATGATTATCATGTGTGATTTGAGTCATTTTATATTCAGTTCGTAATTACATGGGAATTAAGAAGACGAAGTCTGGAAATATGAATAGATGCCGGACTGAATATTGAGTTGATCACTTGATATCTGTGCAATGTTTTTGCTTTGGATATTTATTTTATTATCTTTTATAAACCTTCAAAAATAAATAAATCCTAATTTACATTATTATCATTTTTTTAAAATAAATATCTCTGAAAAATTCCGAAAAATTGATGATTGTAGAACTAAACGATTAATTAATCACTTATTCTCATACACTTAAATTAAAGGAGGGAAATTGAAATAACTCGACCTATTTCTGTTGGGAAAAATGTCAATCCAATTTCGGTAAATTAATCGAATTTTTTCATTAAATTCACATATAAGTAACAATTTTTATAATATTCAAGAGTATGTACAAATAAAACATCGATAATTCGATAATTATTACTTTATTCTGGGATCTTGAAAAATTAATAAGAGTGCTTGAGTATTTATAATTGTGATACAGACTTAGCAACAATTATTTTTAACATGTCGCGCTCATGAATAAACTTTTAAATTTTTCAATGAATAATTACTAAGATCTAACATTTTATTTATTTTTTTGAGGAACAAGCAAATCTGCACTTTCAGAAAACCATCAGGAAATTAAGCTTTTCAATATGTAAGTTTTTTTCAAAGTTGCTAATTTTTTGAACCTCAAAAACCCATAAAACACGTTTTTTTCTTTATTTAGAAATCAGTATATCTATAGCTAATATTCAAATATAAGTTTTTGGATTTTTTAAGTTTCTTGAATTTGAAAAACAGAAAATTTCAGTGGTTTTTAAACTTGAAATATGTTTAAATAAATGAACATTATTGCTTATTTCCTGTAACATATTTATTTCGTATAATTTAAGTATTAAATATTATCTAAAACATAAAAATAAAATTTAATGAGCATCAAATTTAATGGCATTAAATTAAAAAACTAATGTAATGGATTTTTATTTGGGTATTATTATTTATTATTATTTTTAAATATTTTTTCTTATTAATTCATCATTACTGATTTTTTTCAAATTTCAACGAGTCAATACAATTTCTCGTGACGAGTTTTTGACTAATTTGCAGAATTCATTGATTTTATTTTATTTATTTATTTTTTTTTATTTACAATAAATTTAATGGTTTGACTGAAAATCATTTTTTGTTGACTGAAAATAGAATTGAAAATGATGAAAAATACGGCTCACTTCCTAAAAGTTTTAAACTCTCACAATTTTATTTGATTATATATTGGGTTTATTGACTTTTGAAGTGAATATTGAAGTCAATAATTTCAAGATTTCTGAATCGACAGGTTTGATAACTTCGTTATGATAATGACTGTGCAACAGCTGAATTTCAAACAATACGAAATGAAGAACAATCAATACTATAGAATTGCAATACGAAATGTATCACTTCTCTTTAAAAAAAAATATTCTGTTACAAAAATTGTTCTAGATACTTATAAAAATTTTCTTTCTCAACTTTTTATTTATAATCATATTTCTGTATGTCAACAGTCAGAGATTGAACAATTTATTCGGCTGCATAAAAAAAACTTTTTCATTTTATTTTGATGATTAATAAGTGAGTTTTCCATTTGAAAATAAATTCTGCATATTCATATACTTTTTCTGTGAGTAATAAACAATTTTTAAAAATGATAATTTTTAGAGAAATGAGCGCAAAACTTTTTTTTAATAATAATCTTCAATAATTTTTTCATAATAAATAAGCAGAGTTAAAAATTCCTAATTACATATGAAATAATCTACTTACTAATATTTTATCAAGAATAATAATTTATTTTCTTCATTTACTAAAAATTCTGGAGGTATAAGTTTTTTTGTACCTTTTTGAAAATTTCAAGTCCTTCATAAAACTAATTTAGTAGAATTTTATTCGCATGTTACGATGCTACTGACATTTGAATTTCCATATTCAGAAAGTTCCCTTTGCGAATGGAGCAATACCAATATTCGAAAATCCAAAGTTTGCAAAGCTTGAAACTGATAGTTGGAAATTAGCAGATCTGAAGATTTCAAGTTCGAAACTGGAAACTTGGAAGGTCGTTTTAAAGAATGTTGCGAATTCTACTTTGAAATTCGTGTATTGATAGAGTTGGAAAAAATATAACGAAAATTTATAAAGATATGAATTCAGAGTTTTGGAATCTAAAATGACATAAAATGATTTTTAAGTTTCTAAGGAAATTAAACAAAAGTTGAAATTTATGATTATATTTAAATATAAAACATTATGAAAAAGTTCTTAGCATAATTTTCAAAAACATTTCTAAATTACTGAAATCGTCAAAGCCATAAAAAGTGAAATTTTTTTAACATCTTGACAGAAAAGCAAAAATTTGCCTATTTTTCCGATTAATAAACAATTTTCCGTTTATTATCTTTTATACATTTATTTAATTCTATACACTAAAAATCGAAATACTTTCATTCCCATACATAAAAATTTGAAAACCTGTTAAAAAAATAATTCAGCTATGATAATCCTAATTAAAAAATATTGCAATAAAAAATCTTGAACCTCGAATATTTTGTAATCAAGGGAAAACACTTGCTATATTTCTTTTCATAAATAGTCATTTACCTTCTGGTGCTTTGAATAAACAAACGATTCATAAAAGCTAATCTCATTTTCTCTTCGCCGTGAACACTAAAATATGTAAAATTTCGTGATCAGTTACTTAATCACATACTGAATTTCAACCATAAAATATTACTTCGAATACACCAGAGAATTATTTTGCATTATTTAGTCGGTCATTTCTCATTAATGTCATTAGAGTTTATTCTAAGTTTTGCTTTGAAAGGAATATTGAAGAATAAATAATAATTTATCTTCCACAATCCTGATAACAATATGTTAAACAATATATACAGGATTTGTGTATATTGAAAATATACATTTTCATAAACAAATAAAAAAAGTAAAATATAAAAAAATATTGGAAATCACTGACTTCAATGGTGAATTGAAAACAATTTTTTTTTAACAAAAAGCATGTGATATAACTTAATAATACAAAAAAACATAAATAAACAAAAAAATATTCACAGATTCTCAGTATTTTTATGAAAATTCTTACTATTTCATGGATTTTTCGATACGTTTTTCAAAAAACTTTTGTGAATTAAATTTATAACACAAGTTTATAATTATTTTCATTTTATTCAAAGAAAATCACGACAATTTTGCAATGAAGGAATTTTGACAAGTATTCCGAAAATGAAAAGAATAACTATCAGTTGTTTTGATTTAATTATCTCATTTGTCATAATTATAATCTACCCAGAATTGTTGCAATTTTTGCAAAATATACTTATTACGAATGAAACTTAATTTTTGTTACAGATAATGAAATAACGTACTTGCTAAAAAGTCTGAGGACGACGCATATGATGATGAACATTAATGCCATTCCAACGAGAATTCCAATCATCGCAGGATCGACGTAATCGTCGCTCGGGATTTCTTTGACCTCGACTGAAAATGACCATAAAAACTTTATAATTAAACAAAGTCATCTCCTTAATTTGGTAGAATAAAATCTATCAAATTTTCTAATATTTAAACAATTATGAATATAAAATTAACTCAGACTTTTGAAAAAAGAGTAAACCATAAATTTCTGTTACTTTTAGAATTTTTTAGTGTTATAAAAATTCGAAACATTTTCCAACATTTTTACAGATTCTTATTTTTACACATTTTTCAAGCAAAATTTATCTTTCAAAATTTCATTACATTTTTGAAAATTCTCTCTTATTTCATGATTTTCGTTATAACTACTTTCGTACATTATTTTTCTTATCATAAGTATCATATAAAGTATTATTATACATGAAATAATCATTAATAATAATTTCCCTTTACCTGTATAACTAAAAAATTCATATGAAAATCATGTTTTAACATAAAAATGATAAAAATTTACAATTTTCTTACCTACACATTCGACCGTTCCATCCGCATTTATGACTGGTATTTTTTCGAAAATGCAAATACACCTCCCATCGCGACATTCTGTTTGAGGCACCTTGATCTCGCATTGCTCGTTGAAAAAGCACGTTTCGTTTACATTTGCCACTAATGAGAAAATTCCAAATGTCACATTCACTTTAAACAATTACAGCAAACATATCAAATAATAAAATTAAACGATTTTTTTTTAGTGATTTCAATGAATTTTGAAAATATTTTCTATGAATATTTTTATAATGCATTAAAGAAAGAGAAAAAGTTATTTACTTGTTTTTTGTTTGATTTATGAGAAAGAAATTGACCAGTTTTATTTGTACTCACGATGACCACATTTGTCGATGTGATTCGTTGCCGGAAACTCGTCCCTGCAAAAGCATTGTTTTTTCCTGGGTTCGCAATAGGAACCTTCGAAGCCACAATCTTGATTTTCGTTGCACTTGTCACCGAATTTGCTGTCACCGCGATTCGACGAACCTGGAAAAATAAAATAAATTTTTTTTTGATCACAGAATTCTAATATACTAATATATTCATAAATTAATTAAAAAAATAAAAACATGAATATGTGAATCTTACGTATCGAATTCAACTAAATAATTAACCTTCATTAATTAACCTATTTTCCGAAGTTTTTCCAAACCTGATTTCCTGATAATTTTTTCCTAAGAACAGTGATTCGTGAAAAAGTTCCTTAATTTTCATTTTCTTCATTAAATTTTCCTGAAACAAATATCAACTACTTTCGTTTTCCAAATCAAGTTGTAACAAATAAGTAATCTTATTACATTTTAAGAAATATTTCTAAGTTGCTTTGCAAAACTTACAAAACAGTTCATTTTCGGTTTCGACTTCAAATAATCAAAATTGTTTACACTGTTTCTTAATTTTTATAAGTTCTTTTATTTCTTTACGTTTTTAAAATACTGTTTAAAAAACAACTTTCGCAAGCTAGCTTTTATTGCCAATATAGCACATTCAAATTTCCCGCGCTGCGAGATAGTTCGGCTGAACGCCGCTAGAGGCTCCGCGATAGGCTGTTTCTCGCATTCAAAATTTAGTGGAGAAGGGTTATCATATCCGGGAGCAGAGCCAGTGTTTGTCGAATTTCCGCAGTCAGTACCGTTTATGGTACTGTACGAATGGAAATTCGGCCTTTCCCAGTGTTCCCCTGGTTATAATATTAGTTTGAATACGCAGTGCAGTGTGAACCTTTTCAAGGTCGTTATCATCGATTGTGTTTGTGTTATGTTCTACTATACTCTACTTTGCCCCTAATACACAAGTACGATTCTGCTCAAGATGATATAGATTATTCGGTTTGGATCGAAGGGTGATTCATCCATCCAATTTTTTATTCTGAATTTATATGAATTCACGTACTACATGTGGTTATGTTATGTTCGTTACCTTGTAATAACTTCAAGAATAGAACCTGTGGCTAATTTTTCTTGATATAAAACTGTCCTTTACGTAACCTTTCATCGGTTTTGATACCATGTCGATATTGTTTTCTCAATCATATCTTTCACCACATGAATTCACTTACAACATAGTGTTGATGTTATGTTCAGACAGATGAATATGTCGAGTATTCAAGTCGGTTGAATCTCGAAATTGAAAATAATACTGGTAAACGTGATTCTGCAATTTTTCTGGAATTCTTGGAATCCTCAAAACAAGTTCTTCCTTGTTGTAATCAAAATTATTGTATGATAATACCTTTTATTCTGCTCTGTTCTTTTGAGCTAAATAAAATTATTATGCATAAAAATGCACTAATCAATATACCTAAATCTGGTTACAAAAGAAAGACAAATATTTCCAAATCCTGAACTTGCGAATTTTTCTTCTTTCATTATTCGATAGAGGAACGAGAATGCAGGTATAATCGTCGCGAACTCGCTCATGTACGGGCAAAAAACAGCGAATTGACCCTGCGTGTTTTACAGTTAAACTGGGTCATTCATAGCGGTACAAGTAGTGCCGCAGCACTGAACTATCCGAACAAGTTTCTGTTCACGTCATAATCACGGTAAATGCTCGCTTTACATGTCACTGTAGCTCACAATTATTTCTGATTGCGAGCCTACGATCACAAAACCCTATAAAACAGCACTTGCTTCACAACTTAGCTTCCAATACCGCAAAGGTCAGCTTCTGCTTGTATAACCGAACCTGATTATGTATAAACAAAACAAGTGTAAGACTGAAATTTAAATTACTGGCAGGTTTCATGAGCTTTTTTTATCGTTTTGTGTGTTTTTCATTATTTTGAATGATTTGTTCTTATTTTATTGTTTACTTTAATAACTTTTTCCCCTCTCAAACATTCACAAATTCTTTCAGTCATTCGCAAATTCATTCACAAATTCACAAAAAACAAAAAACTCAAACATTCACAAATCAAACACAGAAAACTTTCACACAATAAAAAACCATTACATTTGTTTAAAGCAACTTTCTTTGTATTTCACAAACCTCAATCTAAGATCAAACCAACAGTGCATATATAAAGAAGAGACAGTCTTGAGAAGCATTTATATTGCAAGCTCGGTAAAAGGAAGATCGATCGAGGAAGACATGACGGTCGCAAAGAAACGATCCGCGTGCAACAGTTAATAGCCGAATCCGCTTGAACGTGCAGTTGTATTTTTATCAAATATGCAGTGTTAGCGACGGCGGCGGTGGTACCTGTTACAGAGGTAATGAACGTTGTCGCGTGTCACGCGAATTTGCCACCATTATATGCGCAAAACCGTTCATGTGCTGCACGCACTCTGAGTTAAACACGTACATATGTGTTTAAATCATATGCATATATCGATGAATTCACCAAACACTCTTATTTACTCCAAACACATCTTATGTGGAAACTCCATAGAAAAAAAAATCAAATTTGGTAACAATACTGTCACAAAATATTAATCGTTAATATTAAAATACGTTTTTGTTTTTTTTTCATAAACAGCAATAAAAAAATTGATGAAAGAAATGTTTAAAATCAGGAATTATCTATTATTTTACATTATTTAATTTTTTCTTTATTTATTAATTATTATATGATCTATTATTTATAATTATATATTATTATGGATAATAATTCAAATTATTGAGAATTTCAGGGGATGACGTTGACAATTCATGAAAAATGTGTCAGGGTATATCGATAAAATTTACAAAAGAAAAAGGAAAAAATTGGCAAACCGTCGAAATTGGGCTTCTGCAACATTGACTATTCGCGCAATGCGATGATATATACTCGATGTTGGCGTAGGCGCAATCGATAGTATAAAGGTGGCAATCCGCAAGCGTCAACGTATGATTCCTAAAGTTTACATCGAGTTTAGTCGAGTTTCACTGGTCAATCTGATTTCACGAGTTTGTAGAATTTGAAAATTAGGGAATTTTTGTGGTGAATAGAGTGTATTTCTTTTATAATTCAATTTATTTTATATTGCTTGGCAAATATAATAAAAAAAAAAACGAAAAACTCTGGGTATATAGGATTTGAATGATTTAGATGATTATTACATATAATTTGAGTCATTTTATATTCAGTTAGTAAATACATGGGAATTAAAAATTAAAAAGACGAAGTCTAGAAATATAAATAATTGTCTAACTGAATATTGAGTTAATCACTAAATATCTGCGCAATGTTTTAACTTTGGATATATATTTTATTATCTTTTCTAAATCTTCAAAATTGAATAAATCTTTATTTGCATAAGATAATAGTTAATATAAATAAATGTCTCTGAAAAATTCCGAAAAATTAGTGATTGCAGATTTAAATGATTTACATGATTATTACGTAAATTGGAGTCATTTTATTTTCAGCTAGTAATTACATGGGGATTAGAAGACAAAGTCTAGAAATATGAATAATTGTCGGATTGAATATTGAGTCGATCACTTGATATCTGTACAATGTTTTTACTTTGGATATTTATTTTATTATCTTTTCTAGATCTTTGAAAATAAATAAATCTCAATTTGGATAAGATCGTTTTTCATAAATAAATAAATATCTCTGAAAAATTCCGAAAAATTGATGATTGTAGAACCAAACGTTTAATTAATCACTCGTTTTCATACACTTTTAAATTAAAAGAGGGAAATTGAAATAAACCTATTTCTACTGGGAAAATTTTTAATCCAGTTTCAGTAAATTAATCAAATTTATTCAGGAAATTCTTGTATTAAGAACAATTGTAATAATATTTAAGAATAAGTAAAAATAGAAAAATATTTTTATCTCTGATGTCCTTTTCAATTAATTTTTATTGTCTTCATAAATATTTGTTTAAATGATACTTGAGTCGATAATTATTACTTTATTCTGGGATCTTGAAAAATTAATACGAGTGCTTGTGTATTTATAATTATGACCAGAGATGGGCACCAATTACATTTTGATCATTTTCACATTGCGAAACAACTATCTAAATTTCGTCGCAGAATTATGAAAATTTGTCGATAGAT
>JAPYZL010097081.1:0-16142 GCA_030522825.1 Platygaster orseoliae
AACGACGATTGTCATATCAACTGTATTTGCCCCTTGTCAAAAATTATCCAGGGGTGGCCATAACCGGCGCATGGCCACAACCGGGAAACTTACCCTACAATATTGTATAATCGTTTTATTCTTCGCCATTTTCTAAATTACAATGCACAATAATTACGTGTTTCTTTAGATTATCAAAAAGAAATGACTTGCGTCTGTCGGTCAAAAAAGTAGAATAAATTGAAATAGAACGATCAACGTCAGTTGAAGTAAGTGGACAGTATAGTAGAAGTACACTTGGATGACTGATTTTTTGCAAAGGAATGTTAGCTTGCAAAAAAGTTTTGCATAGATCCAAATTGGAAGGGTTAATATCTAGAGATTTTTGAAATTCTGAAATCAGGGTGCTCTCCATAATCTTTTCATATCTTCTAGCTGCTTTTTTGTACGTTGATGTCGCCAGATGTTGTTTGACCATAAATATTTTCGTTGCATTGACCAAACGATTGCAATATAAGCAGAAATTTCTTTAAAGAACTGATCGATCTGATCGAAATACACCAGGATTTTCCCGAACCGTTCGCGATAAAAACTCATTGATATTTTCTTTTTCTTTTGGCATTTTTACTGTCAATCACTATAAATTTAGAAACAAAGAGAACATTTTCAGTCAATTAAAAAATTATTATTTTTGGCAGGTCAAAACAAACAAGATAAATTTATTAATAAAAAATTACAATCAAGAAACGAAAACTTGCTTGATTGCTATTTGTTACAAACTGCAATAATTTTTATTCGAGTTTGTAATGAAAATCATTACAAACTTCAAATAATATATGCGTGATGAATAAAGATACGCTCGATCAACCGAAATATGCAAAATATGCATGCTATATGCTCAAGCATACGTTTATTCGCTCTATTTATAAAATATCCAAACCAAATTTTTATGCTCAGTCGTGACTGCGGTTTAGTTTTTTCTAGGAAAACAAAATGTTTCAGTGGTGTAGGGGGGGTGGGTAACTTCCCCCCCCATTACGTACGCCCTTGCTTAAAACGTTACATAAATGCGCAATGGAAGAAAAAGAGTCTTTGGATTCGGAAAATTCACGAATTGACACGTTTCATGTCTAACACGAAAATACTGGAAAATACACGAAAATGCGTTGACGCTGCTCCCTGCTCTGTAAAAATACGGCAAACGTAACAGCTATAGCTATACATACATGTAGTGGCGGGGGAACATATTGGACTGAGCGGGGAGAAGCGGGGAAAGGGGATATCGCCCAAACCTTGAATGCCAGGAGCCAAGACGCAAGGGGCTGCCTCTGCGCCACGCAGAGCGCGTATACGCACATGTACAACACATGCTTGAATTCTTACCACTATCATCACACATTTCTTGGAATCCAAGTGGCGAAAGATGTGGAACTAAACGCTTCTGTTTTTTATAAATTAATTATGAATACTTCGCGGCTTTTTGAGTCTTTAAATTTAATAATGTTCATATTAATAATTTTTTATGCCGAAACATTTTAAGCATACAAATTTGTACAATCTCGGCTTTATTAAAAAGTTATTCGGTAAAAACGAATCGGTGTCGTCTGCTAATGAACATTTTTCTGTAAGTATTGCTACTGTAGTCGCCCTCACCTCTCGCAAACTACAGCCGGCAATGATTTATTTACCTCTAAGCAATCATAACAAGCTGTTGAATTTTTTTCTGGAAATATCACTTGCACATACTTACGTTGCATTCATCATTTTCACTAAATCCAAAAGCCAATTGCGATTGCATCTTGTTATTGCGTCTAAGTGGGCGTTTTTGTAATCATTGAAACGATTTAATGTGTCAGGATGAAGAATCTGAAGATATGTTACAAAGAAATGTTAAATCTTGCATCAATATTTTTTAAAAATTCTGATTTCATTATCTTTTATCATTTTACTGATCTTAAAACTAAGCCAGAGAGCAAACAGAGTTTTTTAAAAACAGTACTAATTTCCATAACATACAGAGAGCGAGTTCAATCAGAATAATAACAAAATACGTTGAAATGCAAGAAGATTGTAAAGTTGTATATATTTGAACGCACCGCAAAACTCGTTCTTAAAGGCGTTTGAAAAAGATTTCGTCTTCGCTTCGAAGCTGGCTCCCAATCATTTAAACAAATTCCATTTTCTGAGGTCCAGTATCCTCTTTCCTCAATTCTAAGGTCTCGAAATGGACTTGGCCGATAAATTGAAGTAATTTCCACTGATGTTTCGTTAATTTTTTTGCATACGTAAATTGTACTGTCAGGAAAAATTGCCAATTTGTTAAAAAATTTGTTTTCAACGTCATTCACCAACTCGATAGAATTATTTGATTTTGGTGTTTCAAAGTTTTGTAGTATGATCCATTTAAATGGGAATACGAAGAAGTTAGTTGAATTAGCCTGTAGAAAAGAAAATTATAAGTTATTCTCTAACTGCTAAAATTTTATGGAGTTTGTTGATACCTTTGTTAGAATTTCCTTACTCCCAGGACAATTGAGATCTAGTATGAAAGAAATTTGGTGCTGATCGTCAGAAGACGCAAAAAAATGTATTCTTCTCAAGTCATGTACATCGTGAATTATGTGATCAACTGACAATTTTTTGGACAACTTAACACTTTTTTCTGTAATAAGAATATTTATTATATGTTTATTGAAAAAATATCCATAAATATTAATAGAGAGCTAAAAATTTAGAAATCAGTACTTCAATTTTTTTAGTCACATATATGTTGTTAAATAAATTGAGCAAGTTTCTGGAACTTATATTATTTCATTTAACAGAGAAATTTCTAGTTATTTAAACAAATGATTTATTGAGTAATTAAAATAAACACTATATTATCAGTATTAGTTAATGAATAATAATTTCTGACTTACTTTTTCAAATAGTTGGTTCCATCTTTTTTTCAATTAGAATAGCTGATATTTATACATTGTTAACTATAGTTAATTAGGTACTAACTCTTGGTCATTAGCTAGATAAAAGTAGCTAGTTTTAGCGATAAATTGAAAATTAGTAGTTAGTTTCAGTTATTTCATTAAAAAACAGAGTGAAACTGGATTTACTAAACACAATTCAGTTTTCATACTCTGTAAGCACATTACTAAAGTGTTAATAACTTTCTATTCTAAGTATTTTGATTATTATGAAATAACTGACTTCTTTAAACCTGTGTTGTAATTTTTCTAATTAGAATAGTTTATGTAAACTGGCTCGATGTCTAACTATTTGAGTGGGTCATTATTAGCTACTAGTTACCAGTAGTTAGCTATAGTTTCTCGATTGAAACAATAAAATACTATATGTTCTGGATTTGATAATGCTATTGAGTATTTAGACTATTTAAATAAGTATTAATATAGTGATAACTATCAGTTCCTGAATTGTATTTATATGTGTATCACTTACAGCTTCAAAATGTTAGTTATACTTTTTCTCTACCTAGAATAACCAATATTTTGCCATATAAACAATAAAATTGGTTCGACAACCAACTAAACTAATAGTAGTTCCAACTACTATATAAGTTAATTAGCTACCAAATCGATTGGTATTTATTAGATGAAGTTCTTTCATTAAAACAATGCTCTTAATTCACTCACAAGATGCAGTGTTTCTACTAGTTAAGATTATAGAGTAACATCAAAATTTTATGTAGAATTAATAGAGAATAAAAAAATTTCAACTGAGTTTTCTCTATTGTAATTTTAGATTTTGTGACATTTTTGTAATAGTTTTTTTGACGAAAAAGTGACGTTGCTAGTTTACTGAAAATTTTTGTTGCTGTAGTCAATTACCTTCATCCCAACAATGGAATATCGACAATTTCGTAGGTGCAATAAGTTGTTTTGCCGCATCAGAAACGAAATCAGTCAATGTTTCTCCTCCAACACGAAAACCAACGAGAACACCAAGAAATGGTAGAATCGCCAAAGCACTGAAAAAAGTACACTTTTTCAAGGATTTGTATTTGAATAACGAATATGTAACACAAAAAGATTATTAATCATTGCTATTGAACTTGATGAAAATTGTTTTAATGAGATAAGGAAACAAGTGTTTTTCAACCAATTTGTTAAGTCTATTAAAAAAAAAAATGAAATTGACATGTGCGTTTTTCATCCAAACTTATTCCTATTGAAAAAGTACAAAAAATTGACTAAAAGAATATGAAAACCTTTTCAAATTAAAAAAAAAATTACATTAATTTATTTAGCTTACATTACATTCATTTTAAGTGGAAAATTCACTGAATGACTTTTCACTTTTTGAAATTAGGAAAAGAATATTTTACTACACAGAAAAAAATGTGCAGTTTCAACACAACTTAACAGAACGAATTTCGTTGTTGCCTCAACAAATATTTTTTTCTATCAGAACACAATTACTATGCCATGGAATTTCATGCATAATAATTGTGCTCTGGCAACAAAAAAATAACCTACTGCTGTAAAAAAAATACAGTAAATCTTTTTTTTTATGTGTAATATTATGATAAAATTTATGTACTTTTGAACGCGAATCATTGCTGCGCAAGAATACTCTCTTGCCACAAAACCAAAGCAGCGGTTTCGTGAAAAAGCCGAGATTGGTGGAAATTATCTAAAAAAACTTAATTTCCGTTCATCAAATTCAAATCGATAAAACTGTTTCGGATGGTATGCTATTTTGCTTGCATACCCGAGGAGTTGATGCACTGTTTTGCTCGTCGGATGCCATGACGACGAGCTATAATCCTCAGAAAGCGCGCCGCAAGTGCCACTTTGCAGGACGACGTGTAATTTAAAAAAGAGCATTCCAAAGAAATAGTTTTGTAATATTTATACTCCGGCGAGGATGCGGTAACGATGTCCTTGTTCAAGACTAAAGAATGGTGGAGAACCGAGTGTGGCCCGAAGGAGGGCTTCAACAAGAACAACTTACTCGTGGCTCCGTTGCTGGGCTCCGAGGCGAAGGATGTCATTATAATCGGAAGTCACAATGGGTACTTAAGGTACAAAATAAATTGCAGACTCACTCAACACATTGGTTTTTTCTAAAGATTGTTTTAGTTTAAGGAAGAGAGGATTATAATTAAAAAAGTAACTTTTGGTGTTTTTCGCTGATTATTTATCCGCTATTATTTATGTCATGAAATCGATAATGTTTCATATCTTAGTTTAAATATATTGTTTTTGATAAAATTAAAGATTCTTTAAGTAATAAATTATGTCCCTAGATGATTTTGTCACTCATAAATTTTAAAGTGAATTCAGCATGTTTTTTAAATTTAGATTTGAAGGTTCGATTTAAAGAATAAAAATATTTTTATTAGGAGTTAAAAAAAATTGAAAATGAATAAAATAAAAATAAATGAAACAATGAAAAACGAGCTAAAAATTATATATTATTATTCGTAGATCTCTTTCATTGATTGAAGACTCACCCAGTGTATCAGTTTTTTCGAAAATAATTTATAGATTGAATAAGAAATCATCATTTCGAAATAACTGGTATTATTTGATTCTTCTAAACTGTGAATAAGTAATCGTTTATTTTAGTAATTCTCATCCATCTCAAGAAATGATTCAGCATATAAAAACCTTCATCATTTACTAAACGTGGAAAAAATTCTGCCCCCAAAAATATGTACAGTTAATATTTTTTGGAAATGATATCTCTGATTACAATGTTTTTGAATTTCATGAAGAAAAATCTGAATTACAAATTTTCGAATTAAAAATTTTTGTTTTCTGAGGACAAGTTAAAATTTAGTTTCAAAACTCGTTAGACACATGCTATTTTGTGTTTTTACTTTTTTTTCGTAGGTAACGATAAAAAAAATGCCAACTTATATAATATCAAACTAAAATACTGTACGAAAAATCTCTCAAACGATAATAAAAAGGCATCTTATTTAGTTGGTAAAGTAAGATGGGATTAGTTAAATTTGTGAATTTATTAATAACCACATAAATTTGTTTAAAAAACAGATCAAAAAATGGTGTTTATATTCGCTTTGTAATATATGCAGGATTTACAGTCCATCGTCGCGATGGTCCGAAGACGCGAAATCTGTCACAGGATATAAATCGACAGATCTTATCATCGAACTCAAAGTTTCCGAAAGCATCCTAGATTTAAAAATGGGGAGATTTGTTTCGTAAGTGCAATAAGACATACATTTTCTACAATAATATGCACAGAATACAAATCTTCACTCAACTGAGAGAAGTCATGATCACTGCGTGTTAATTGATCTGCAGAATAAAAATATAAAATCAAAAAATCTCACTAACTTTTGTATATTGTTAAAAAATTCTTATTCATGAAAAATTCAATGAAAGACTGAAGTCTGTACCTACAGGTTTTTTATGACTAGGAGAGTTATTTTTCAGAGGATCACAAGAACCACGATTGGCAGTTTTGACGCCACATAAACTCATCATCTATGTAGCAAAACTCACCAGTGAAACAACCGAATATGGTAAGTTAATTCTTTTGGAAAAATTAACTTTTCCGAAAAAAACCCAGCATTTCCCTATAGGTTCAGTTTTGAGCTTTATTTATTATTTTATTTAATTTGAAGAAAAGAGTGTTTCATGAATATTAACTAAAAAATCTTCCAAGGGGATCGCTGCGTTTTGGAGGAGGCTTACGTCCACGCGATGCCTCGATTTCCCGTGTTGATGACGACGGGCCCCTTCGGGGGAGCGCAGGGCAGAGATTTTATTTGCGTGCAGACCTTTGAAGGGACCTTACTTTTCTACGAGCAGGAAGCTTACGTGTACAGTCGCGCTATCAAGGATGCATTACTGCCAGAGCCACTCACTTACGTCACTTGCAATGACATTTTCATTACTCTCAGCCCTAATTGGATTCTGGAGTCATATAAGTACGACGTTCTTAGGCGCGAACATCATTAAGAGAAGTCTGAAGCACAGTAAAAGATGTGAATCATGAAGTTTAAAAAAGGAATTTAGATGACACTTAGTTTTCAGGGTTTCAATCGACTCGAAATTTAAATTGTTGATAGTTTTTTTTTTACATTGTAATCCTTATAAGAAATCTAATTCTCATAAAAAACTTCGTTTTTTTATACGGTTTTTATAAGCATCAAAACCACTAGAGTTAAAACTAATGAAAGTACAAAACTAAACTAACACGTGCAGTTTCCTACGTCTTTTTTAATTATTTACTTGTTATTAACTTGTACTTCTTTCAGGTATTCGAATATTGCTGAATCTGGAAAAAAGCTCAATAAAGACAACAAAGAAGTTGTTAAAATTTTAGAACCTGATTGGTCTTACAATCTTGGAGAACCTATTCTTGACATCAATGTGGTTACTTTGAGCAGTTTCGAAGCTGGTGTTATCGTTCTGGGAGAAAGAAATTTGTACTCTTTTGGCGAAGGCAACTTGACTTTGAAGTACATGAAACGGTTTGAGTACAATGCTTTATGCTTTCAAGCTTATGTCATAGGTAAATTCAAATTTCTTTTTAGTATTGTAAACAATTATTTTGATATTTTTTGGAGCAATACGAAGTTATCCAGATAGCAAGCGTGCGACGCACAAAAGTCGCACGTGTGCGGGTGCATTTGAGAGACGCACGTGCGTCTCACGTGTGCGGGTGCATTTGTGAGACGCACGTGCGTCTCACGTGAGATACACGTGTGCGGGTGAATTCGTGAGACGCATGTGTGCGACTTTTTTTATTTTCTCTCACGAATGCGAGTCATCTGAGATATGTGTGCGAGATTTGTGAACTCTCACGCTTGAGAGGCATTTGAGTCTCATATGTTGAAGCATCTGTATACTCTGTGCGACTCACGCGTGCGAAAAAACTCGCACGGCGAGTCGCATATTGCACGCACTATGACTTCATTTTGCTATCTGGGTATTCTAAGAAAACATGAAATATATTATGAACTGAGGTTGTGAGCAAGCAATTTAAAAATATTTGAATGTTTAAAAGTTGATCTGTATAGTTCTACAACAATAATTTGAAAAAATTGTGAATTGAATAGAAATACAGCATAATCATTATCGCTAAAGATCTTCATATACATGTGAACTATTTTGGCGAAATTCCTAGTCATGTTTCATATGGAACTTATAACAAACGTTCCATTTGTTGGTCTTTTACTCTATATGAAAATAAGTAAAAATAAAGATAAAAAATGCTCGTCAAAGGTGTATTCTATTTAAATAGGTTTCAAATTACGAATTTTACAAATTTTTTCAAAAAAGGAGTGACGAATATTCAGAAACAACACTTTTTTCGATGGAAGGTGCAGGGTTTCATAAAAAAATACGGAGATTGGATCAAATTAAAAAGAAAGTTGCTTCCAAATTGCAATAATTTCGCTCGTTCAAAGCATTTTAAACAGGAAATTCAACCTTTGTTTTTTCCAGTATACTTTTCACATTGGCCTGAATAAAGAAAGAAAAATATTAAAAACAAATAAGTTCTTATTCCTACAATTTTCCGTATACAACTGCACGAATAAATGGATATAATAAATAATCATTCAAATCAATGAATTTTTCATTTTAAAATATATTTTACGATCAATATTTTGACCCTAATTAGATCTTCATTAGAATCCTCATAAATAAATCAAAAAAAATTTTTCACACCAAAAAAATCTACGAAAATATATCATCAAATACACTTACAATCATTATGAACATTTCTTGTTTGAAGGTAATTGAAAAAAAAGTTAAAATCGGAAGCACTATTGTTTGTATAAAACAATGGCTTATTGATTTTTTACTAACAGTTAGTTGCTATTATTAAATAAAATTTTCATCTGAAAAAAAAATTACACTTGTATTTTTTACATTGACGCATCAATGATTTTACAATCATTGGCCTTAGTAAAGCTGCGTTTTTATGTTGAAAAATAAATGTGCTATAATACTGTTTTAACGTTCGTCTCGTTGCGTCCAATCAAATTCGTCAATGATACTACAATTTTCGTAACAAAAACATAGAATTTCTGTGCAACTTTGTTCAATCATAATGCAGAAATGAATGTGCAAAGATGTCTGTGACAGTTCTATCTGGGTAGGAATGAAAGGTTTAAAAGTTGTTCCGAATTTCCAGAGCCGGACGGGAAATTGATGGTAATGGTGGTCGCCGATACCAATACCTTGATGGTCTACGAAGGCACGACTTTGAAGTGGTCTGCTCAGGTACCATTTGCACCCGTAGCCATCACCCGGGCGAACTTCCAAGTAAGAATGACAAATCCGAGGAGAATTCAATGACTCACTAAAAAAGTTTGCGAATTTGTTTACAGTACCTTGAAGGCATAATCGTCATGTTGTCTGATGATGGACGACTCGAGACTTGTTATCTGGGCTCGGAGCCGTCACTTTTCACTGGGCCCCAGGTTCATCGCCGAGGCTTCGATTACCAAGCTGCAGAACAGGAGCTGAAACAGATCCGAACATTGGCCAAATCCAGCAGTGCCCCAAGTAACTTGAATATTTGTGCACAATCTTTTGAATTCATTCGGAAATGTTCTTTTATTCCCATCAGATTTTTCATGAGTTCGAAATAAAAAGCTTAGAATGGAATAAACTTTATTTTTACATTACAGGAGAAGAAGATTCAGACCCTGTAGTAGAATCAGAACTTCAAATAAACGTAACTTGCACTCCCGAACTCGAAATGCATGAGGGAGTCACGAAGATCCAAAAATGCAAGGTCATAATAGAGGTTGCGTCCTACACAAACGTGGAAGACATTCAAGTCAGTCTGAAGGCAGCGAAATCTCTAATTTTTTCTCGGACGAGTTACACAATTTCCAATCTTTGTAAGTCATGAATCTTGCGTGTCTTCATAAACGCAAAAAAGCTTTGTCCGTTCTTTCAGGTCAGAAGCACAAAATGGAGTTGAGCGTTTGGTTGGCGGAAGATTTGCCGCCAGTTTCCGCTCAATTTCTAGTAGTAGCTACTTACGGCAACGACAACAGCAGTTTCCGAGTTGTGGAAAAGTCGGCTACACTGCCGCTGAAAATTTTCATGAAAACTTGTGCGCTGGAACCTACGGCCGCTGTTACTGTGACGATCAAGAGGAGCGGGCCGTCGGTACATTTCAATCAGCTGTTTCCGGGTAGGTGCACTCTCTAAATCTGAAACAATAGAAATTTCACTGCTTAAAACAGTGAACTTAAATGTCTGAGTAGTTAGTAGTAGTAGTTAGTAGTATTCAATTGAATATTCAATTGATGGACAGTTGTTTCAATTGTAAAATAATTGTTTCCATTTATTCATCCAGCAGAATTGAAATTAAAACAGTCAAATACGATTGGCATACAGTGAAAATCAACTGTTTCAGATTTAAGAAGTTATTCGATTTTAACATGGATATTCAAAGATGAATTTCTTTTATTGCCTATTTTATTATGAAAAATAGCAAGTGTTTTTCAATTCATCTCAACAGTGGCGTAACTACCACCAGTCCTACCAGTTTCAGAAATCGAGGCCCCGAGCAGTAAGGGCCCCCAAATGTTGTAAGAGAAAATTTTTTTTTCTAATCTGAATGTAAGAAAAGAATGTTCAATATAAAAAAAAAAATAAAAACAAAAAATTTTGATTTGTTCTAGTAATTATTATTCGTTGCCTGCTTGATATTATATTTCTATTATGTTCTTTCTTTTTCAAATTTTCACGCTATTTCAGTCGAGCATGTTTTCTATGTTGCATTTTTGCGAATATTTTTTTTCGTTCAAAGTTTCGAGAGTTTGTCACACTAAATTAAGAGGGACCAATATCGAACAAAAACAATCTTCTGTTAACAATCCTTGTTGCTGTTGCATGTATTATTATTTTTTTAAGTCAAAATCATGAGTTTAAACGACTTGTATGTGGTTTAAATAATGATTGATGGAGTTCAAGTTTAAACGTAAATTGCTTTTTGAGAAGCAAATTTTAAGGTACATTTCGAAGTCAATGTACCTCTGATAAGTGACTGCAACCTTATAATATATAATATTATAGATCTTAAGAATATTTCCATGCGGTTATGTTGTGACATTCGCATCATTCAGCTTTATTTGAAAATAAAAATTCTGCGCAACAATAAATATAAGTTACACTATCTGGATTTATTAGTGAAAATTATTTTTTTTCTGTGTTTCCCAATATTGAAATTGCTCAATCTGCAATTTAGAGTATAAAATTAAAATTTAAGAAAAACTTCGAAAGATTAGAAGTGGACATCCAAAATTTGAATTACATTAACTAAAACTGAAAATCTGAATTAAAAATTTAACGAAAATGAAATCCAAAACTCAAAATATTAACACATACAAGATTCAAAATGTTCAGTGCAGATTTCAAGGTTCTAACTGCAAATAAAAAACTTAACATCAAGAATAAAACTTTTCATTTAAAATTTAGTTAATGATACTTGAATTTGTAATCGAAAATTCACAATCATGACGACACATGCAAAATTAGAAATCTTTGATTAAGCAAAAAATATTGTAATTTTAGATAAAAATTTTTAAGATTCAGAATTTGAAATGGGAAATTTGTTTACAGCTTTAAAAGTTAATCCTGGAATTTAGAACTCACGAATTGGATCGAATATGAAAAAATTTTTTCTAAACAGTTTCAAATTCGAAATTCGTAAGGAACATTACAAATAATGATGAACCTAGAACCAAGAATGTGAAATTCTAATCCTACATAAACCATTTAAAATCCTTTATTATACATTATAATTTTCAATCAAAAATTAAAAGTATTACATTGAGGATTTGAAAAACCAAAAATGTTAAGATTGAAATTGAAACTTATACTTGATCATTCTAGTTCACAATTCATATTTCGCAACAAACGATGAAAAATTAGCAATATCAACTTATAAATAATACTCGAAAATAATTAATTAAACAGTCAAGCATACAAAATACCAACGCAAAACTAATTATAGGAATATACGATGGATAGTAAAAGTAAAAAATTTTTTTTCAACAAATGTCTTTAATGTCAAAAGTGTATCCAAACCTCTGAACTTTAAAATTCAATATTTTAATAGAAAACAAATTTAAATTGTAGAACTCGAAATTTGAAATTTAATATTTTGAAATGAATATAGTTTAATTGAAATTCAAAATTACAAATCTTGAATCATAAATTCGAAATCGAATAATTCACATCGAAAGTCTGAAATTGTAAATACGATACATACATTCTTAGTCAAAAATAGAAATTAAGATATTAATAAATAGGAATACAACATTTTCAATCTAAAATAAGAATTTCCGATTTCACAATTATAATTTTGGATAAGAAAACTAAGATTCAAGCTTTCGAATTCAACTTCTTTTTTATAATATAGCATAAATTAGTAGTTTTATAAATGAAGATAGGATGTATGTTTGCAATGAAACAGTTGATTTTATTGTTCCTTTTTTTCGACACCAACTGAATCTGTACCTTGAATAGTACATCACTTTGAAATCCTGAGCAATAAATATTTTTATTTAAGATAGGAGGAGGGGTGTTGAGGAGGAAAAGTTTAAATGATTCGAAAAATTTTCGGTAAGAGCCCCCTAGTAAGAGTCCGACTGGAGCCCCCATTTCTATAGTTACGCCACTGCATCTCAAACATAGTTATTGCGAAAGTTATCGCAGGTTTTGAGACTTGTATATATAGATATAAATGTATCATTTATATTTATAACAATTTTTCTTCAATTTTTTCATGAATATTTCGTTTCTTCATGATGAGTTGATTTTTCTTGGTGGAAATTTTACTGTATTATGAATGTTTCTCTTCATTATTGAGAGCTTTCCATGATCATCATTTTTTATATGCAATTGCAACAATTCACTCATGATTTTTCATAATTTTTCATATTTTCAACTATTTCACATCCTTTCGGAAGTTAACTATTATTTTCTGTACTATTAAATTATTTTTTTCGATTAGATTACATATCATTATTTCTGTTTCCTACGGTTTCTCTCAGTTCTAAATACTTGATCCAAATTTCAACGATTTCCTATAGTTTTCCATAATTTTCCATCATGTATCATAACTTCATCATAGTTTTACATCAATCAATTTTCATATCATACACTTGTTTATGTTTTCCCACAATTCTGACCTCCCCCAATTTTTTTTTATCATTGACTTCGAATGAATTTTCATAATTGACAATTAAATTCCCTATCAATTTTTTCTAATTCCCTCTGATTTTCCATCATTAACCATCGATTGCCGTAAAGTCTTATACTAGTTTTTTTTAATGATTTTTTGTAGTTTTCTATACATATTTACATCTATTTTTCATATTTTTTCAGGAATCACCATATTTTATTGTTTTTAGTCCTTAATAATTTATCATAATTTTCCATGATTTTCGATAAATTTTCATAATTTTCCATGACCTCTAATTGTCTATTATGATTTTTCTATAGTTTTCCACGCATTTCATTATGAATATTGTGATTTAAGAATAATTTAAAAAAAGTTCATAATTTCTTTAGAATTCATCTTGATATTCTATTATTTTGTTACAATTTAGTTCTTTTAATTTCCAATGTTTTTATATTTGTACGCCGCCGGATGGAAACGCGAGTTTTCGCTCCGCTCAAACTCGCGTTTTCATCCGTTTACATACAAAATTTTATGTGAACCTTGACGCCAATGCTATTCTCGGACAAGGACGATGTTTTCCTGTCCTCAGCTGGCGCCTCGGACGAAAAAATATCGTCCTTGTCCTCGGAATATCATTATGGCGTCGCGGTACACAAATAACTATTCCCTACAGTTATTCATGATTTCCCATAATTGCCTATAGTTTCTCATATGATTTTCCCAGTACTCTCAGTTTTCTTATGATTTCCCATATTTTAGGTCCTTATAATAACTTACAATATTCCATTAACTCACATATAGATTTTTAAGGTTTACCAGCGTTTATTCTGTGAAGTTTTTCATCCTTTGTAATAATTCACTATAATTTTCTATGATTTCCACTAATCTTACAAGTCTTGTTTAGGTTTACTTTTTTGTAATACTTAAGAATTTTCGATGGTTTACGGTGATTTTTGTTATTTCCCGGTAGTTTTTCATAATTTTTATTATTTGGCTTTCATTTTTCATTATAAAGGAATGATTGGAAATAAAAGTTATACGTACAATGAGACCCTTCAAAGATTGTTTTCATTTATTCCCATATTTTTCTATAATTTTTCAACATTTACAATGGTTTTCAATAATAATCTATGTTTAACTATGGTTTTTCATTATTCGAATTATTTCCCATGATTTATCAAGATTTTTAATATCAAACCACTATATTTTTCCCACGTCTCCCGTGAAAAAAAGACATTCATATAACATGAATGCAACCTTTAATGCTAACCGTATGCAGCATGCGTGTTGCACATGTGCTACATTAATGGGCATTAATGAAACACTCATGCTTACATTCATGGAACATTCATGTAACATATGTCTAGGATACACACCGGCAACATTCATGCGAAACATTAATGTAACACTCATGTTCAACATGTATGCGACATTCATGTGGCATTAGTCCCTCCATGAATGTAACATTAATGTTCTGCTTGTGCCACACGAATGTAACACTCATGTTTCTTTCGTGGTGCATTAATGTAAAACTCATGTTCCTTTCGTGGTTCACTGATGTTACACCATGTTCCTTGCGTGGAGCATTAATACAACACGCATGTTTTTAATAAAAAAAATTTTTTTAAAAAGGTAACGATCACCCAGAGCCAAATAATTCCAATATATTTCATTAATTCATTGATCAACGAATTAATTAAATGTATTGGAATTATTTGGTTCTAGGTGATCGATACCTTTTGTTATATCGTACAAATATGAACAGAGCAGCTCGATTTTTGGAATTCGTTTTTTAAAAAAAAAATTCAAATAACATCTTTCAATAGACATGAATAATTCCAGAATCTTTATCTTTTTCAACTGGAGAAAATAAAGTCAAGATTTACCAAAACATATGACAACTAAAAAACAAACAATAAAATTTATTAAAGAAAACAAAACCCAAAAAACTAAATCTCACCTTAAAATATATTCCTGAATACTGCACAGGTCGTGAAATATTTAATTCCACGGGAAGTTAATCCGTATAGCTTCTGACATAGTTTGTTCTGTAGGAAAAGGAATTTTTTATCGACAAAAAATAAGTTCAAAGTCGAAAAGGATACCAACGAAAAAAAACAAACAAATAAACAAACAAACAAATGAGCGTTTTGCATAAATACATTTATATTACGTTTGTTTTTTTTTTTATTGCGTTGAGCCTCCATCTGAATTTTTAACTTATTGTTTGTTGATAAAAAATTCCTCTTCCTGCAGAACAAACTATGTCAGAAGCTATACGGATTAACTTCCCGTGGAATTAAATATTTCACGACCTGTGCAGTATTCAGGAATATATTTTAAGGTGAGATTAAGTTTTTTGTGTTTTGTTTTCTTTAATAAATTTTATTGTTTGTTTTTTAGTTGTCAGATGCTTTGGTAAATCTTAACTTTATTTTCTCCAGTTGAAAAAGACAACGATTCTAGAATTATTCATGTCTATTGAAAGATGTTATTTAAATTTTTTTTTAATTAATGAATTCCAAAAATCGAGCTGCTCTGTTCATATTTGTACGATATAACAAAAGGTATCGATCACCTAGAGCCAAATAATTCCAATACATTTAATTAATTCGTTGATCAATGAATTAATGAAATATATTGGAATTATTTGGCTCTGGGTGATCGATACCTTTTTAAAAAATTTTTTTTTATTAAAAACATGCGTGTTGTATTAATGCTCCACGCAAAGAACATGGTGTAACATTAGTGCACCACGAAAGGAACATAAGTTTTACATTAATGCACCACGAAAGAAACATGAGTGTTACATTCGTGTGGCACAAGCAGAACATTAATATTACATTCATGGCGGGACTAATGCCACATAAATGTCGCATACATGTTGAACATGAGTGTTACGTTAATGTTTCGCACTCATGTTGCATGAATGTTCCATTAATGCCCATTAATGTAGCACATGTGCAACACGCATGCTGCATACGGTTAGCATTAAATGTTGCATTCATGTTACATGA
>JAPYZL010097090.1:0-14877 GCA_030522825.1 Platygaster orseoliae
TTTTTCTGTACATGCACGGGAAAAAATATTGTATGTTACATGGGAGAAAGATGATTCCAACTCGTGCGTTTCGGCGTTCGCTCCACTCGTGCCCAACTTGGCACTCGTTGGAATCATTCTCTTTCTCCCTTGTAGCATAAATATCTATTATGCTTTTCGCGACTATATATCTACAACATTTACTATGTCATTACACGGGTGTATTTCATTTATTTTTTTTTTTTTTTTTTTTTTTTTGTAGCGCCGTGTAATATGAAAAAAGTTTAATACTCGTGTTGCTATTAATGCTATTGGAAAATAAAAAATATATTATATATATATATTTGCATAGTCCGCAGTGCATATGCATTACGTTTTTTATGTTGATATCTGTTACAAAAGTGTATAAATGTGTATACCCAACAATGCAAGTATATATAATTTTATTATTTTATTCGTTTATTACGTTGTGATTTTATTAATTATTTTAAATTATTATTCACATTTATGTATTTAAGGGGGTGTTCTCATGGTTTGGCCGTATTTCGAAGCGTTTTTTAGAATTTTACAGTGAATAAACTATAATTGATTTTTTAATGCGATTTTTCTTAAAAGCTTTATTAATTCCTACACTATATTATTTACAAAACTTATATGAAAAATTCGCACGGTTTGGCCACTGCGCTCTTGCGAACAAAGGCTTTGAAAAAAAGTTGGTTCATGGTTCACACCAAATCTCTAAAATGGGTTGTCTGAAAAGCAAAAGTAAATGTTTTTTTTAATCTATGGCAGTGTAGTTATCGTCTGATGGAAGCTTCTTTTTTTTCTTAAAAATATCCAAAATTGCAGACTATGGAAAAAAAATCGTTTTTTTCCCTTTGTTTTTAACTTTAAAAATTCATCAAACATTTGTTATAAACAATAGGGGAAAAAACGTCTGTCAGACTATAGCGAGTACATTTCCACATATTTGAAAAAAAGTTTATCAAAATCCGTCTACTAATTCCTCAGAAATCATGTGAACCAGTTTGGGAACAGTAGTTTTAAAAAAAACGCTTTGAAAACGTTCTCATGGATGGCCGTATTTCGAAGGGTTTTTTGGAATTTTACTGTGAGAAAACTATAATGGATTTTGTGATGCGGTTTCTTTTAAAAGTTTAATTAAATTAACTCTTAGACTACAAAATTCAGTAAATTCATGTGAAAAAACTTTCACCGTCTGGCCACTGCAACCTTGCGAACATAGGCTCGAACGTGGCGCACCGCGGCAATTCCGTGCAGAGCGTGACACAGTTTTGACAAAACCCGTTTTCCGTTTCGAATCCAGGAAAATCTTTTTGGTATACTATTCTAAGATCTCTAATCTTTGAAACAATGAGAAAAAAAAAAAACCAATTTCTCGAAACCGTTCGATGAGAACACTCCCTTAAATACGTAATACATTATTGAAATAGATACACAAATATTACAGGCATCGAAAAAAAATTTTCCTTCGTCTCCACGAAGGAAAATTGCAAATTTAAAATTCAAAAACCATGTTATGGACTAAAATATTTTTCAACAATATCAGTTTTTTGTAAATATTGCAATGTATATGAAAACGTCAAAAATGTTCGGGCTACCCAAAATAAAACGAAACCTTGCAAAGATGCATATTACTTTGGATTCCATGCGGCTGCTCGGAACGAAAAGCACCTCCAGCTTCTCAAAGTAGTAAATCCTACTTCTCTTCAGAGCAGAAGCTGCTACTGTGCACAATTATGTGCCGAGTCGAAGCGCTTGCTGATATAGTACCAAGTCTAGTTGTTTCTATGTGCTGTCCGTGCTTCTTTTTTTCCTAGTGTAGGAGCACTAATGGGAGCGCTTCTATTGATTACTCTGAACGACCTATCGTCCCTTCAGGCGGCAGTGGATTAAAATGGAAGCATTTTTTTTTGTCTATGAGAATCCAGATTCTTGTTCCAGATTTAGTGTATTGAAATGTATAGAAATTCTCTATCCTTTTAAATCCGTAAAAGTTGGATTGGTTTTAATATATTTAACTATAATAAAACCAATCCAACTTTTACGGATTTAAATGGATAGAGAATTTCTGAGAATTCTGAAAATGTTGATTGATTCTCTACAAACAATTATAATAAAAATCATTTTTATGAAAAAAAACTTTTCGATTGTATGAATACTACATATTATGTATGTAGAATAATTTACGTCACTCAAACATGCAAACCTGTTACCGTGCATATCGCCGTAACCAGGAGTTGAACCTACAGCCTCTCTATTACTAACCTACCTACCCAATCATTACTATACTGAACGCGTATGTCTGTAATAAAAATAAAAAGGTCGCAATCTCATTTTGCATGATTTTTTTTTGTTACATCCCACATTATTGCAAAGTTGAAAAAATCGCATTTTTATTTCCATAGTTGGGCATTCACCCGAATTCGGGAATGGGATTGACGATGGGAATACGGAGTATTTCATTCCGAAGACTCTCAGTCAAATTAAATATGAATACTCCGTTTTTCACGAGCTTTGAACCGGGAATATTCCTTAATTTTTTTGGAAAATTATGTTTTTACGAAATTTATGTGCTTTTCCGTGTTATTTGGTAGACGAGAGTGACGTAACGGTTATGTAATATGGCCTGATGAGCAAAAAGGCCAATCAGGAACGAGTCACGCGGGACATTAGAACACGTGCCTTTTTTGAATCACATAGAAGTGTAAGGTAAAAGCGCACGCATATGCGCCCCTAAGAATTCATGGGAGTGCTCTCACAATGTGCACCCAAGGGGCACTATTAAGTTAATGGGAGTGTAACAGTAGTATTCTTTGAAATGCTTCCGAGTAACATATGTAGATGAATCATTGAACACTTTCTGAATTTTTGCATCAGAAAAAAAATGTTATCGAAAAATATCGACACCCCAAATCTACATTAGGGGAAACGAACTTTTCGAGGATTGTAAAAGTTACGAAAATTTCAAGCGAGGAAGTTAATAAAATAATAAATATAATTTCATGATTGTTATACCAGTTTTAACAGTATAATCGCAAAATTGATTTTCATTTATTAATTTAAAAAAATTTTTTTCATGTATATATTTATATATATTTTAATTTTTGTTGACATGTTTTGATAAATAAAAACAAATTCTTCACTTTAACAATAATATAATACACAACTTTTACCACTTAAAAAAAAAATTTTGAATCCCACTTGTATGAAACTAAAATTTCAAACCTTATGACAAATTTTCTAAAGTCATGGTATGTGACCCGATCTGTTAAAACCTACCCAAAGACCAAAATCTCGATGTTGAGATTTTCACATATTATAATAGAGTACAGTATGCTTTATCGATAGCGACCAATCTCGTTTTTATACGATAAAAATTAAGCTCTGGACAGTGGCGGACTAACGACTTTTGAGGCCTGGGGCGGTTTTGTCTTGAAGGGGTCCCCTTTTCATAAATTCGTCATATTATGATTATTGAATTATCATAAAATGAAATGGTTATTTTGGACGTGAATTTCTCTAACGAAATAGTTTTTTTCATAATCGGGAGCTTGAGCCAATTTTGGCGAAGCCGTAGGTTTTTGCCCGAGCCGAAGGCGAGGGACAAAATAGGCAAAGCCAAAATTGGCGATAGCTCACGATTGCGAACGTAATTTTTCATCACAATAGCCTCAAATCAAAACTACGCTTGGACGCAAGCATTTTACATTTAAACATGAGAGTTTGTGTTTTCTTGCTTTAATTGAAGCAAACTTGTCAATCACATCGTCGAAATCTATTGTTAATGCGATTTGTCTCTCCATTAACAAGATGGCGAGACTGTTCAATTTTTTTTCATTCATCGTATACCTTGAGTCATTTTAAATAAGTTTTAATTTCGAATAACTTCTTTTGCATGAAGCTACTTACACACAGATCGTCAGAAAGTACTTTAAAATGAGGCAGAGATTATCCCACATGATTATAAACTGAAGCGTTTCTTTTGTCGTCCATGAATCGGTTGCTTCGATCATTGTATTCGTCGCTCGAATGTGTCTCCGCAATATTTTCACTTCTTGATAAATATCTTCTTCGTCAAAATCATGATACATAAGATTCCGTTCTCGTACAGCAGATGAAATACCGTCTCCAACGCATTCATGAGAAAATTTGACAGAATGACTTAGAATGTATTAGAAATTTCCCTTTTTGCCCTCAACCTCTCTTGAAGTTCCTGAACGAAACGATCCAAGCACTCGTACATTGATCTCCGATTTTTCTCTAGGACAGTCAAATTAGAGTCTGTGGCCAGCTCACCTGGTAAAAGTTTTCTCTTTCTGAGTCTTAGTCTATTTTCAATCTCAATGTCACATTCTTGACTCTTTTTAGTGCCAAAGGCGATACAAAAGCACAGAATAGCTTTTTCATAGAATAGATAGAATAGCATAAAATTAATAAATAATACAAACTTGTATTTAGATGTAAATCTCGATTTTCTGCGGAATGTTTTTCTGCAACTAAATATTTCAACAATAACTTTGCTTGTGAATGACTATCTTTAGCTTAAACCTTTTGCTTCTTTCGCTTTTCAGCACCACTCTCGTAGTTTCGTGTCACTGTCAAAAAATTTAACATTAATATCTATTTATGGACGCAAGGTATTGCACCGAATTTTTTGGTTATGATTACACTTTTCTGAAGGATTTTCATTCTTTTCCTGATATATTTGTATGTATGACCCACCTACTTTCAAACAGCAAATGTTGCGATGAATGCACATAATAATATAAGATCAAACGTTTGTGAAAAACTCGGCTATATTGTACGCTGTAAACGCAAACAATTAACAACTGGCAACAAAGGGAATTAAGGGGGTCGTCTACTTTTCAACTTTCAAAAGATCGATTTTTTCTTTTTTAAATATTTCTCATCTGGAAAATATAAGAAATACATTGTTAAATGGATTAAGTCAAATTCGTCATAGCTTGAGTACTACAGGTCGTGGAATATACAACCGCACGCGATAAATTTGTGCGACTCCGCTGCGTTCGTCCACACTTTTTTCACTTTAGATAAAACCTGCTACGATATTTTTTTTTAAAGATCTACTATGAATCCTTATTTTTATATATACGTGTATGCAAGAGAATCCTATAGATTTTTTTTGAGTTTTTCCAGTTTGAGACGAAACTTTGCGTCGAAAACATCGTAATCTTTAAAGTCGAATTCCCAAAATTTGTGTTTTTAAGATGGAGTAACCAGTTTCACCAAGAATGAGTGTACATATCCAGTTGAACTTTCTTTTGTTTTTTTAATTTGAAATGTCGCCATAAGTTGACACGAGCTTTTTGCAAAATTCTGTTTAGTTAAGTATTTAAATAAATAATAGTGGATCCAAATCAATGAAAAAACGTCACCTTTACTTTATAGGTGCGAAATTTAGAAAAAGAAACAAAATAATTCCAAAAACTTCGGTCAACTTTTGATAGGAGTAATAAAAAATAACAATTTGTATAGTTTTTCACTTTTTGGAAACTTTCAACTTGCAAAGTTGAATACCCCATCTTTCGATACACTTCCGATGAAGGCTCGGGCAACCGAGTGTTTTAGCTACGGGGGTAGACATTATGAATCATGAAAAACAATGTAAAATGTTGAAGAATAAAACTACCAGTGGAAAAAAATCATTGAAAATATTAAGTAGTTTTCTTATAATCCATTGGTAAAGTAAGAGTCAAAATGAGGCCTAAAAAGTAGATGACCCCCTTAAACATTTTCCGAACATTCTGCACCGTCGACACGCCGATGTTCGTGAGTGCTGATTTCTGCTGCGTAACAGAAATTTCCTGGGGCGTGTCAGAAAAGTTCTGCCACGATTGCTCAGTGCCATCATAGGCAGCAAAAAATGGAGCCCCTAGACTCTCACCATGGCTTACATAATATGTGGCAAAATCCCTCACCTACGAACTTACAAACGTAGCTGAAGATAAAATAGATTGGTAGATGCGTCGGTAAAATTCAGCATCAAAGAAACGATTCAGAATTGAAACTTTAAATCTTGTCCTTATAACGTGCAAAATTTTTTCCGCAATTTAATGAGGTAGTTGTTATGAAACGATTACAGTTTGAACTTAGAGCTCTAGCTTTGAGGACCTTTTTTTTAGAATGCAAATTTTGATTTTCTTTGTTTTACAACCCACATAATTTTTGGCATTGCCAATGATGTCTGACATTACAAAAGTTTTTATTCAATTTATTAGGGCCCCTTGCGGGGCCCCCTCGATCGCGGGGCTCGGGGCGGACCGCCCCTCCGCCCTTCCCTTAGTCCGCTACTGGCTCTGGATAAGTGTTTTTTATAACTTTATTTCGAAGAGACAACTTGACCTTCCCTATCGTCTCTCTCTGTTTACCACTCCGAAATTCTGGTAGCTTGTGTGTCCAGTGGTCCCTCGGGGATGGCCCACAATGCTTGATGCATTCACAGTCAGTCCCCTGTAGGCCAATCAGGTCACGCATATTTTAATCATTATTACGGTTGAATGAACGTAGAAAAGGAAAGAGTGAGGAATAGGTCTTTTACTTGCTTCTAGGCGAGAAACTTTGAACGCGTTTTCCTCGAAAAGATGTTTTGGTCCGTGAGTAGGTTTTTACAGATCGGGTCACATATTGTATTTTTATCAAACTAGACTTTTGTTATATTTTCAAATTTTTTTTTTTTCAAGTTTTCGCTAAAATAGATATATTTTAATATAATATTTATTTTATATATTTTATATGCTGATTTTTTATATAAAAGGTATTTCTGTAATTGAAAAATGATTATTGCAATACAAAAATGTTCTCATTATAGCTATGACTGGCAATGACATTCCGACAATAATACACAACTTACCATTTTTGAGAAAAATTTCAACATCTTACTTATCTTAATTGAAAATGCAGAAATCGACATATGATTGGAGATCAAGAGACTATTTTTGTTTATCTGAAATATCATACTTTGATTAAAATTTTATATTAACATGAACAATATTTCAGTGCCCATTTTTTTTTTTAGATTAGAAACGTCAAAGTCGATTTGAAAGTAATGTCAATATTATTTTTTAGTAACTGCGTAGAATTATGAACATCAATTATTTTGAATTTATATATACTTTCAAAATTCCTAAATGATCATGGAAACCCGAAATTTTTTATTCTGATTATGATAAGTACACAACTTACCATTTTTGATAAAAATTTCTACATTTTCGACCGATCCAAGATTAACCCAACTTGGTTAATTTTTGGGTAATTTGGTAATAAATTCTTGAAATGATGGCAAAGTAAGTTCTGAGTCATAATTTTGTCCAATAAACAGTTGCAAATACTTTTATTGAAATTTAGAATATAGCAATTATGCTAAAACAAAATTATTTGCAACTGTTTGTAGTACAAAATTATGACTTTTTCATCATTTTAGGAATACTCAAGTGGTTTTATAAACACCGAAAACGTCTTATTACAGACTTTTTTAACCCAAATTAACTAAAAATTAACCGAGTTTGGTTAATCTTGGATCAGTCGGGTTACACTTGTCTTGATTTGTTCCAAGTCACTGTAAAGGATGAAAACTTTCAAATTCTTATATCAATCAAGAACACAACATAAACGATTTGTAAGTTCAATTAGAGCTTCATAATATTTCTAAGCTCAATACGAGTTTTCGAAAAGTGACTGTTCGCTAGTAACGGGAATCTCGCTCTAAGCTTTGTGGTTCACTGGGGTATAAATTTAAAATTCGAAAAAATATCTACCCCAAAAAACGACTGAAAATTTTTTTGCAAATGACTAAATGGTCAAAAAACTAAAAAAACGAAAATGTTAATAAATACATTTGCAAATATCATATGTGCTTATTCATCACATGCAAAAGTAGGCAATGGGTATTTGATATACGTACTCTATATAACAAAAAGTAGTGATATCCCCTAAAAAAAACTTCAAAAAAGTACAAAAAATTTGGCAGCTTTTCAGGTCAAAAACATTTATGTCCATATTAACCAAACATCATTTTGAAGTACTTTAGAAAAATCATTCGTACTATTTTATCAAATAATATACATTACATTTTGCGACAATAATTTGTCACAAAAAAAAGTGACATCAAAATGACGGTTTTGCATAAGTACTAAGCATTACATTTGTTCTACGTGAAAAAGTTCCAAGAAGGCCCGACAACGTGCTTTATTTTTTGAATTAGTGACTTGTACAATCAAGACATGAAGAGCAAAAAAATGTAAAAGATAGCATAATTAGTTCATTAATTCACGCAATTTCATGTGTCCTAAAAGTGAAACTAAATCATCGAATATTGCTAAAGATTGACTTTTAAATTGAAAGGCTTTTTATTGCCGTTGAAACTTATATAAAAATATGTACAAAAGTTTCGTAATGAGATAAAGTTGCCTAGCAAAAATTATAATATATTTGACCTGAACTTAAATAATTATGACACTACAAATGATATCATATGTCACGTAGTTAGGGTAATGTAACCAGCCACTCATTGTTTCTTTTCAAATTTACCGAATTTAGCGGATCTGAGTAAATGATTTTGCGCAGCCCTATGCATCTCGCTATCTTGGCTGTAGTAACGATTGTTCACGCTAAGGTGGCTAATAAGTGGCACTCTGAAGGTGCTACTTATGCACGGCGCGAAATAAGGTAACGCGCTGCACACACATATGCTTACGAACTTCACGGACGTTACCCGGTCTCTGACAGCGTTGCCATTGCCAAAGATCAGCTTGGATCAGCTGATGCAGTGAGGCATTCCCTGCGAGGAACAGCAGGGAATGTGGCGAATGTAAACATGAACCGGATAATAACAATTTCATAGCTAAGTTTTTTGTCCCAAAAATTATTTCCATTTACTTACTTTCGAAAAAATCATTTTGTCTGCGCCGCAGTCGACTTGGGGCACGGAGAATGCTGCTTCAGCTGGCGGCTCACCTACTGTTCCTTCGACTTCACAATGACTGAGCCCTGGGGCTACGACCTTGCTGGTGCATGGTCGGGCCGTGATTTTGCTGGCCACCGCCCTGGCCGACGCTGTAGTGGCTGATAATCGAGTTCCAGTGCGTGTTTTGTGTGATCCCGGATCGCAGTTGAGCTTCATGACTGAGCAAGTAGTCCGGCAGCTCCGCCTTCCCCTAGCAATGTGGAATATCTGGGTCCATGGCATCGGTACTGGCTCCATCCTGAGCCGTGGGCAAGTGCAACTTCGATTAGCTTAGCTTCAGAACCCCTGGTCCATGGAACTGGACGCGTTGGTTTTATCTAAGGTGACGAGCTCACTGCCTGCCACTACACTGGATGCCTGTAGCTAGCCCTACCTTCAAGGCCTGCATCTGGCCGACCCTCGGTTCGGGCGCTCCCGGGGCGTGGACGTGTTGCTTGGCGCTGACGCGTGGGTGGACATTCTTGAGGAGGGCATTCGTCGTGGCCGCCCAGAGAATCCACTTGCACAACGGACTCGGCTTGGCTGGGTGGTCTTTGGTCCTGCGAGCGCGGGCACCTCCGGCACCGGGAGCTCGTCATTTACTACTTACATTGGCAGCGAGCTTCCGTCACTAAAAGAGTTGGTCCATCGTTTCTGGACATCGGTGGAACCCCCCGAGGTTTCGCTCACAGCAGGCGCAGTGGAGGGCATCTTCCAGAGAACGACTACAGGCACGCCGGACGGTCGTTATTCAGTATGTATTCCCTTCAAACCTGAGGCCGACTTTATCGGGAAGTTCTACATGACAGCATATCGCTGTCTGCAACGGCAAGAGCGTGGCCTGGCCTTGGATTTGGGCCTGCAGGAGAAATACTCCGCGTTCATGGATAAATACTTGTCCCTCGGACACATGGAGCCGGTGTCAGCGCCCATCTCCTACAACGGGGCTTACTACATCCCTTACCACGCGGTCACGAGCAAATCTCGAGTGGTTTTCAACGCGTCGGCACCTTCGTCTACCGGGGTGTCACTCAATGATACCCAGCTGGTCGGGCCAACCATCCAGGAGAGCTTGTTAAACATTCTGCTTCGATTTCACCGGTTCCGGGTGGCCATCACGGCGGACGTGGAGAAGATGTTCCGGCAGGTTTTAATATCTCCAACTCAGCGAGATTGGCAACGAATCCTCTGGTGGTCAGCCCCTGACCTCCCGGTGCAGGTATATCGTCTGAAAACTGTCACCTACGGGCTGGCATCCAGTCCGTTCCTCGCAGTCAAGGCTCTAAATCGCTGTGCCAAGGACAACAGCCCCGGGGCGGGCCCTCTTCAGGAGGAGGCGCGCGCTGCAATCCACCGTGCGTTTTATGTCGATGATTTTCTCCAGAGTTGCGAGCACGAGGAAGAAGCCATCGCCCTGAGCCACGCCGTGACCAAGGTGCTGGCAGCCGTACAGTTCCACCTGCGTAAGTGGAATTCCAATAGCGCCCGAGTGGTCAAGAGCTTGGCGCGGGGGTGCTTACCTCAGGGAGAGCTAGTGATCAATCCGGCGACAACGTCAGTCTTGGGACTGCAGTGGGATCCGGCCCACGACGTGCTGTTCTTCGAGGTGACTCCAGACCCGTCCACGAGTGTACCTACCAAGCGCTCGGTGTTGCGAGACGTGGCCCGGCTGTTTGACCCCACCGGCCTGGTGGCTCCTGTGACTGTTACTGGCAAGATCTTGATCCAAAGTCTCTGGAAAATTGGTCTTGACTGGGACCAGCCTCTCCCGGGCGACCTCCTCATCGGGGGACCACTAGTAGCCGTTCCTGAACCTCGTAGTGACGAACTGCAGCTGACCCCCACCCGCTATTGGACTTGACATCAGGGAGTCCACCAGGAGTTCTGGCGGCGGTGGAGCCGAGACTACTTGGCCACGCTCCAGACGTGAGCCCGCTAGCAACGTCCCTCTCCGAACATCCAGGTGGACGACGTCGTCGCGGTGAAGGATGACAATCTCCCACCCACGCAGTGGCGCCTTGGCCGGGTTCTCCCGGTCCAGCCGCACCACGACGGATTGGTGCGCAACGTGACTTTGCGCACTGCCACCGGGGAGCTCACCCGGGTAGTACAGAAGTAGAGCCGCATCGCCGGGGATCCCCTCACTGGCTGAGCTATTACGGGACTTCTTCTCGACGGAGAGTTTCGGAGCCAGACTGGCTCCAACCGGGCAGGATGTTCGGGATCCCGGAGTCGCTACGTCCTTGGCAGCGCGGTCGTGTGCGTGAGCGCGCCCTCTCCCTTGTTTTTATTTGAATGTATGAATAGAGTTTTTGTGTGTTCCCAACCGAGCGGAGACTTAATCTACGATTTGATTTGTGATTTTTGAGTGCGAATAAATCCTATCACGGGTTAATTTCGAGCACGGGTTTCTCCCTGATTTTCCCGCTGTTCCCGGGTCAGATATTGAACAGTAGTGATATAAGAAAATGTTGCTGAGGATGAAGGAAAATCGGAAATAAAGTACACGAGAGTAAATATTTATTGCAACAGTAGATTTGAAATTAGTGATATCAAAATGAGCGTCGCTGTTAAGCGAATTGATCATGAAGCCTTAATTTATCAACCTTAAGATGTAATAACTAAAATGCAATGCAAAAAAACGGCCACGTTTCAGTCTTGATGGGCTGAAAAGCGCTTGACGGCCCGCTTTGATGAAAAAAAAGAAATAAAATATACGACGCAAAGGTTTTGATTTTTCATGACATCTTTTTTTTGCATATCAAGTGATGATACCATGTGATCTGCTAATGATGAAGCATAATATGTGTGCAATATGATGTTATTCATATGGCATGATATGTGATTATATAATGATTAATCATGAATGGTTACTGGGATACGGCAATGTCCATAAACGTTCAAAGTATAAAAGGCATTCTCCTTGACCATATGGCACGATACCTTTAGCGCGACAATACTGCAACCTGAGACAAATAAATAACTTTAACAATTTCGAAACATGTAAAATGACATCAAGCGGGCCGTCAAGTGCTTTTCAACCCATCAAGACTGAAACGTGGCCGTTTTTTTTGCATGGCATTTTAGTTATTACATCTTAAGGGAAAGTAAAGTTGATAAATTACGGCTCCATGATCAATTCGCTTAACAGCGACGCTCACTTCGATATCACTAATTTCAAATCTACTGTTGCGATAAATATTCACTCTCGTGTACTTTATTTCCGATTTTCCTTCATCCTCAGCAACATTTTCTTATATCACTACTTTTTTATCGGTGATCACCTCATATAAGCGACGGCTGGCCCATTACATTTGCAATGTATGTTTGGGGGTGGGGAGGGGGCGGGATATCATATATTTTTTGAAGATGTACATACATAAAATTATACCAATTTCAATAAAACAATTATGTATATAAAATAAAAATTGACATAAAAAACTGCAGGTTCCAACGGAAAACGTTATTTTATTTCAAATTATTTGTTTCATATTTTAATAAAACAGACTGAAGATCCCAAGATGATAAAACTTATAGTCAGTAATTAGAGTGCCAAAATTAAACGCTGGTGGTAAGAAGTCTGAGTTTGCAGCGTTCGGGAAAATGCTCTCAAATTAATGTTATTAGGAAACTTTCTATCTATGCTAATCGTGGATGTTTCCATTTCTTTGATGGAAATATCAAAACCTCGTTTTAATCATCTTATCGATAAACTTACAACAGGTTTACTGATCGTTAAACTCGGAATATACTTCCACAAATTTCTGTATAATTTGTATTATTAATCTTCATTTTATCTAGCTGCCTTTTTCCACATAAATTGCCCTTTTGCAGATTACCTTATAGTATAGGATTTAAAGGTCATTAATCTCAAGATGTATCTCTTTGTTAAGTAAAAAAAAATTTTTTTTTACTTCAAATCTTATCTGCGGAATCGGAATTCAAAAATTTTTTTCTCAAATTTTCTTTTTTCTGAATTTAAAGTTTTTGCCACTTCAAATACATTCTTGAAAATTTTCGACGTGCACTTCTAAATTAAAAAAAGTTCAATCACACTTTTAAAAAGTACTTTTTCTAAAGTACTTCAAAATAATGTTTGGTTATTATGGACATAAATGTTTTTATCCTGGAAAGCCGCCAAATTTTTTTTTACTTTGTTAAAGTTTTTTTTTAGGGGATACAAATGAGTTCTTTCAGAAAAAAATTAAATATCTTATGAAAAAATTCTTACTTTTTTTCACTAGATTATTTAGGTTTTTAATTGAAAACCAGACAATCCACTGAAAACAATATCATAGTTTCAAATATTGGAAAAAGTTTTCTAGTCCAAAATTAGGAATTTCATCCTGTTAGAAAAATATTTTTTTTATCTACCTACCTTCACAGGTATTTCAAATTGATATCGTACCATCTACTATTAACAATTTCTAAGTTTTTGAAATTTCTAAATCTTTATAATGTTAAGCATGATATTATAAACAAAAATTCGATTACCCGGAAATTGGAATATTTGAATAAATAATAGTCAAACATTGAAATTCAAGCTTTGAACGATTTTAACTAAGAAAAATGATTTTATTAGGCACCATTTGGTGATGAGCAAACGGCTATCACTGAAACTCAATATCAAAATATTTTTAATGAAATAGTGATGATTAGATTTCATTTTTTAGAAAAATCGGACGGATACTATAACAAATAACGAAATAAAAATATTAGTCTGATGAAATCAATTTTCGAAGATGATTTATAGTACATTACACTGTGGAACGAAAATTGACTTTTTGAAAAAGACAAAGAAAGTTTCACTTGCGCCATGTACTTGAAGACCTCCTGAAACTATATCCGAAACAATTTTTACTCTATCACGTCACATTATTGAGCAATAATTTTTCAAAGATTTAATAAATTGAAATTTTTAACTTCTTTCGTTTTCACGCTTTTGGATCGCGCAAAAAACTATGTTGTACAGTTTTTTCTCTAGATCTCGAATATATAATTATAATCACGATTTGATTGCTCCTTCAACAATTAAGTTTTGATACCCCGCACAGCACTGATGTTCCCATAGAGTTCCCCGGGACGCCCCCGGAACCAACCCAAGTCCGTTCCGGGGGCTTCCCTTAAAAGTCCCACAAGGGTCCCATTATAGTCCTAATGTCCGCTTTTGTACCCTTAAATGGGACCTTTGTGGGATTTGCCTGGGGTCTTTCTGGGACCTAAGAAAAGGAGCATTCCGATACGATCCGAACGATCGTTCGGATCTCAAATGGGACTTTCGTGGGACGTTCGAGGGATTTATCTGGGACTTCCCAGGGATGTTTCTGGGATCTGTGAACGAGCATTCGGATTCGATCCAAACAGTCGTTCGGATCTCAAATGGGACTTTTGTGGGACGTTCGCAGGATTCGTCTGGGACTTCCCAGGGATGTTTCGGATACCTGTAAATGAGCATTCGGATTGGATCCGAAAAATTTTCCGAATCGTTCTGGCAAATATAAATAAATAATATTTAATTATAGTATCGCGATACCTTCATTAGGTAATTTAAATTTTCGATTTGCTGGCCGACGTTGGCTTTTTGGTTACAGTACTGTAACCAAAACTCCCGAAAAACATGAAAAAACCTGAAAAACATAAAAAAAAACCTGAAAACCATGAAAAATCCTGAAAATCATGAAACAATTGAAGTAAAAGTAATTACACGCAATCATTCTGTGAAATCATAGATATCACTTCACTTCACTTCACTTCACTTCACTTCACTTCACTTCACTTCACTTCACTTCACATAGTTAATAACTGTAGAATCTGTGTCCAAAATCACTCCACATAATCACGGCCGACAATCACTCCACATGAACACTGTACACAATCACTATCACTGTCTACCACTCGTGCACTCGTTGGAA
>JAPYZL010097095.1:0-12868 GCA_030522825.1 Platygaster orseoliae
CAGTTGAGTTTTGACAATTCTTTCTCGAGTTTTTTTTTTTTTTTTATTAATTCTATTAATCTCAACTGAGATTATTGATCAATAGTTCTCATAATAATTAAAGAAGTATGCGACGTATCCACCGGGGCTAAGCCGGCCTTGCCGGGGCAAAGCCGGCCTATACCTGAAATCATTCGGCACTACCGAAATTTTAGATAAGATAGCACATTATAAGCAAAGGCAATATATAGCACATTTCATTGCGCAAAACACAACCCAGGCAGAAATTTCGACTTGAGTTATAATGGCCCTAGCTAGGTTTGCCCTGATTAAATCGTGGGCCTTTCAAGTATTGCCTAACTAGCGCCCTTCCTCGTTTGTTAAGGTTTTGGAATACTTGGGCCTTCCTAGAGATTTCTAGTTAGGCCCTTGATAAATTTGCCAAACCAGGTCCCCAAAATAAATAATAACTAAGTTATGATTTTCTGTGTAAACAAAGTCATCCTGCACTCTTTTGTAATGATTTTTAAATGATATCAAACTACAACTCGCCTTTAATTCGTGAGAAAAAATCTGCTCCTCAGCGGGTTCGAAACCGTAACCCCTGGATTTCCGGTAAATATGCGCCATTACATAGGCAGTCCTGTAGAGGGCCAAGATACTGCCAGGAAAGGTCTGACGCGTCCTAGATTTTAGTAACTAGCGCCCGTCTAGCACCAATCCAGAGTTTCCTTTATAGTGGCTGATCTAGCTAGGGCCACGCTAATCTATAGATTTTCCCTGAGAAATTTATTTATTTCCCGTGGATACATTTACCTACTTAAGATACATTTACATACTGATTAAATATTTTCAGTGAAAGACGAATATCGTTGCTGCGGTGTTTTTGTTCCTCTTTTTCCTCTCGCTTTAGCTGCATTCGATGTTTTTTCATTTTTAGTAACGTCTTTTTTTTTATTAGAGCTTTTCTTTTTTGTGAAAACATTGTTTTTTTTTCCAGGTGTGTTGGGTCATTAAAGATGTTCCAGAGACAAAATAGTATATTTTGTAAGTAGGACCTAAGGAGTGGCTTTTTGGGCGAGGGCCAATTTATCTGTCGAGGCGTAGCCAAGGTTGATAAATTGGTCCGAGATCAAAGCCACGCCTCAGGTCCGAGTTGGAAACGATATTTTTTGCAAAATACGCACAAAAAGGGGCTTCTCGCACCTAAAAATCTACACGAAGGGGTGCATTTCCGACACGGCGCACAGCGCCGTCTGTAGGAAACAAGACTACTCCTAGGTAATAAAACATAAAAACACGCATTAAAACTCGCCGTCTGTCGGTAATAAAAACTACCCCTGGGTAATAAAAATCAAAAACACGCATTAAAACGCGATGCCCACATCGAAATGAATCGCTGGTCGAAAATACACGTCCTTTGCGTTTGTTCTCAGGTGCAAAAAGCACCTTTTTTGTGCGTGTTCTACAAAAAATGGTTTTTCGTTTACGAGGAAATGAAATATGGCAGACCTTATAACAAAAAAAGTGAAAAAAATAAGAACAAATATTTTTGCTGCTTTCTAGGATGAACAAAAAATTGTGTACAATGCAACATTTCAACTTTGAATTTCGGAGCGTAGTTTTTGAACGCACACCTGGCAGGAAATGTAAAGTGAAAAAAGAAATTTTTTTTTGACCCAACAAGGTAGAAACCGCCCTTAATTCGGCTTTAGCCATGACGATTAGAGGCCGTGTTAGGTTAGCCCCGAAAGTAAATTTTTTTCATTTTCGTAAAAAAATATGGAAGATTCAGAAAAATTAACTTATCCCAACTGATACTTATAACTCGATGCTCAATCTACGATGTAAGCTTACCTGTGCTTTCTTTATTCTTATATTGTTGTTTTAAGTCGCAAAAAAGTCACCTTCAAATCGTCGTTAAACCTCACTCTCAAGGCGTCGATTTTACGTTTGGCCTTCTAGAATTTTTCGCATTTCTCCGAATGACTTGAGATTTTGTCTGAGATATCGTGGTTATTAGGCCCTCTTCAGGCATAAAATACAAATTTTTACATTTGATAGTTTTTTTATAATCGATAGAGGCCGGTTTAGCCCCGGGGCTGGCTTAGCCCCGGTCTTCCCTACAAGAAATTCTATGATGGTCGTACGTCAGTGACGAATTTTCAAATTCTGCATCTTTACACTTATTAATATCCAGTTTCATGAAAATCAATCGTTTTCCACATATAAGTATAGAAAAGTTGATATTGCTATCATTATGAATATTACAATTTTTCTCATTTCAAAATTATTAATTTTTTTTTCCATCGTCTAATTTCATTCTCATTCATTATTTGAATAGTATTACTCGTTTTTTTCAAAAATTATTTCAATTTAGGAGTTGAGGATAAAAAATTTTCTTTTCCTTCCTTGAATGCAGTTATGTCACCGTGTGTAATAAAATTAATTTCTCCAATATTCAACAAATAACCAATTGAATAAATCATTTTTTATGGGATTAGTCTGATTTCGGTCAACGTTTCTCTTATGAGAATTGAATATTATCGTAATTGGGACGTTCGTGATGCGATTGGAGAGTCGAGAATGATAAATAATTCCGAAAATAAGAACTCGCGATGCATAATGAAGCGATTACGAAGCAACGAGCGAAACTGATCAAATATTTCTTCAAATATTTCTCCGTCGCGTGTACAAACATCTCCCAGTTTGTGTTTTCATCGAGGCATGAGTTCTATAATTAGGGCCATTCGTAAAAAAATAATTCAAGGGGGGCAGTGGAAAAGGATGAGTGGGGGGAGGCAGAGGGATTATATTATTTCTTTAAGGTACGCTTGATTTTAAGTGGCTTTTCGTTTCGTGCGACGTCTTGATGTGACCGTAATAACAGCGCTCCTTTGCACTGACCGAGCGTGAAATCCGCTCGTTAATGGCCCTTTCTTTTTGGGGGGCACGCCGAATTTCACTGAAATTCGCCAACACTTTTTTTGCTGCGTTTCACGAGTCGACGATGGCTGGGAAAGGAAACCGAAGTGGATTAAAACGATTGAAACGGAGTTTAAGCCTTGAATCGAGGAGAGATTCGTAGTCATGAAATAACTTTGTTGGATGATTTGTGGTTTTTTCACTATCTGTATGTGTAATGGGGTAATTTGATGAAATTTGAGTCGGTATTAAAAAATTATAAGAAATGTGCAAAAATAGAGGAAAATACGTAAAGCTTCTGGAAAGCTGAGATTTAGGAAAAATGATGCAGGGCAAAAAGATGAAGTTTGAAATTTGATGTTACAAGTACAAGAGTTACGTGTTTTTAGATATTCATTTCTTCGCATAATACAGTAATACAGTAGTATTTCATGATAAGTTTTGAATTTTTATATTAAGAATATATGAAAATTTTCTTAAACGTCTTCAAAATAAATGTTGAAAAATATCAATTATGATAAATAGAATAAGTAACAATGATAAAATGGGTACTTATTTGATTGTTAAGTTATTCTAGAAAAACCCTGATCGAAAATGTTTTCTACCCATCGCCCTCATTCACAGAAAAAAATTGTTTTTTATTGTTCAACAACTTTTTTTGAAAGTAAACCAGCCTGGGTTAAAAGAAAAAAAATGCATACATCCGATTATGAAACCAAATGTGTTATTCATGGAGTAATTGATATTGTATAAAATTATCCAATTTGTTGGTTATGAAACAAAATATAATTGCCACGTTCTTTGTAGGTCCGCTTTATACGCGGGGCGAGATTATTGGATTAAGTCTCTTATCAGACCAGTCGATCAGATCGACTCTTACAGAGATTAATGCCGGTTATTGCACGAGATTTCAGTATTCCGTGAGGACCGGTATTTTTTGAGATGCAAGCATATCTCGAGAGAGGTGAACGCCCTATAAAAGCTTTCAATGGGAGGCCCCTTTCCCGGAATTCGACTTTGCTGGCGCTTAATTAGATGACTTCAGATTTTTCGACAATAAAATGTGGAACTTAAAAATCGGCAAATTCCAAATATCTAGTAGTTTATCCAACTTTATATAGTAAAAGTTGCGAATTTTCGAATTCCAGTCATTTGCTGACATTAAATTTATAAAATATTTAAAAAAAAGTGTTCTGTTTCTTTTCTTTTCAGTAGCTTGTTCCGACAGACATAATAAAATAATCTTATGCTTCTTCTAATGTAAAAAAAACGTACAACTATTAAAATTCACATTAACAATCGAAGTACATTTTTCATGAAATGCAATTTTGAATTGTACAATTGTATATGAAATTAAAGTTATTCGGATAAATAACTTTAATTTTTTTTTACAAAAGATTGATAACATGAAAATTAAGACAGATAATTCAAGATACAAGAAAATTTATAAAAAATAGTGCAAGTTCTAGAACTACCTTAAGGACTGAAAAAGTTATATCTCTAAAAAAAGTCCAATTCTGACCCATCAATCACTCTAACAACTTACATTTCGCTCATTGCACCGATCATTCATTTATAACGCGCGTATAATTTAGGAAATTGAAAACGCGAGTGATCGATTCACGATCTCATTTGAAAAAACAAACACTTGTAAGTCGTGGAGAGGTGAATAATTCTCCATCGTTGCATTGGAGAGGTAAAAAATTTCACTACTCTTGGAGGAGAAAGATCGAGTGAGATCGGTTGGTGGTGTGCTGCATAATATGTATACGAGCGCACGAGAACGCGCGAGTGCTACCAAGGCGTAATCCGCGAACATGCTTTCGCATATCGAGGTATACGCGCAAGCGCTGCATATATCCTGGACACGTGCGAAAAGTGGGTCATGCACTCAAGTCCTGAGCGCCACGCAGGAACCTGTTCTCATATTGCCTTTCCCGAAAAATCTCGAGCTCAATTTTTCTCACGTACGAGCGTTACATTTGAACTTTTTTTTTTCATGAAACACCAGACGCGAAATTGAAATTTGATCGCCGCGAAAAAAAGTATACTAGTCTCACACACAAACCATGTACTGATCGTATGGTTGCAATGTGTTTTTTTTTCAAATTTGAAAATTTGTTAATGCCATTAAGAAGTTTCGGGTAAACAACATTGAACAAATTTATAAAATTCACGTTTTCAATACTTTTTTTTGAATTTTTATAAAAATAACTGTAAAATAACTATAATACATTATTATTATACATTAAGAACTCAACGATATTTTATATTTTTTTATTACTGTCGAATGTTAACATAGTTTACAATGTTGAAAAATCACACGAGAATTTTTGTTTCATCATTTTAAATCGTCATTTTAAAAAAAAAGTCGAACTTTGAGATTCTTCTAATAAAAACTTTTCTTATAAAATCTTATATTCTGTAGAAATATTTACAAACAATTATTTTTCATGAAAATTCCAGTTTACAAGAAATTCACGAGACTTAAATATTTTCTTATAAAAAATGTGGAATCTCTTATAAAAGGGTCACTGGTTTTTATGAAAAGTTATTTTCTTATTTGAATTTCTTAATATCGACCTTAGAAGAAATAGAATTCCTATAAAAATCAAAATCACTAGTGTATAAAAATGTTCAGAAAATTCCTTGTTAGGGGTTTTATCGAATTCGTTTTTTCAAGGTTTAATATTATTTTTAGTAAACCTCAGCAAAAAAGTTTTTGTGTGATTTCTCAACGTTATAAACTTTATGAACATTATTGTCTAATAATTAATTTATTATTACCGAATTATGTAATTCAGTAATTTATGATCGAATTATTACAGGGTTACATGAATTTTTGAAGATTTTCTGAAGAAGACTTGTAATCTTTTTCAAAATTCTGAAATTTCTTGAGTTGAGAAAAAAAGTTAATTTAAGACAAACACTAGTATGGCCAACTTAAACAGGTAAGTCCTAATAGAGACTCATCAGTTAAATTATTTTTTTTCTAATCTGAAAGAATATACACTGAAAACTCACTTATCTGCTGTCATCAGAAAGTAAACAAATTCACTTATCTGCGGATCGCTCTCGTTAGAGGGGAAAACGCTTGCGCCCCCTCTTCTCTGCCTTTCTCTTTCAAGCTCGAGATCGATTACGATATGTATCGACGGTACAATCGATTCGTATCGTTTCGTCGAGTAGATATTTAAATTCTTGCCGATTCCCGCGCGGAAGTAAGAAAGAGTGGGGGTAGTTCAGTGTATAAAATTCTGTTCATGAATCTATCACGTGTTTAGAATAGGTTCCGAGTCTTCTATTCATTTATAAGTGTTTTATTTCAGAAAGGAAGACCAGTTTGGTAATGAAATGAAACGTTCTCGGTCTTTATAGGAAAAAGCTTTTTTGAAAAAAAATTTTTTTTAACTTAATTTTTGTCTTCAGTTTACAGCAACTTGATTTTTGAGTGACTATTTATATAAAATATTGATTAACTAAAATATCAATTTTCTAAAACACTGATTTTCCGAAGCATCGATATTCCAATTTGAGTCAATTGAGATGAACTCGAAAAATTTCGATACAAACTTATTTGTTGCATTTTTTAATCAATATGTAAGTAATCAATATGTAAGTAATATGCAAAATTAATAAAAAAAACCCTTAAGGATTGGTATCTGGGATAAATGCTCAAATTTTGCAATTTTAAAGACGTTGGGTACTTTTGAAGATTTTCATATAAATTTATAGAGTTCAATGCACTTGAAATTAAATTTTTTTCATTGATTTACAGTAATTTAATATATTTCTGAGAAAATCGCATTTGTGTAGATTTTTAACATTATACATATTTCTTGTATTTTTGTATTTTTTTAGCACTTATAAGATTTTGTCAAAATTTTCAAGTAGTTTTATAAATTTCTAGTATTATTTTAGATTGCTTTATACGTTCTTTAGTACCTATGCTTCATAATTTGAAGTTTTATAATTGGTAGGTATTTGTTTAAACTTTTCAGAAAACAGTATATTCCTAGAATTCGACACTCCAAGATTGGAGATTCTGAAGATTTTTAGCATTTTCGTAGATTCTTATTTAACCGTATAATTCACTGGGTTTAGAGAAAATTTTTCAATTTTCTATCTTATCCTAGAATAATATTTATGATTAAAATTTTGTTTATGAAAAATTCATCAAAGCTAGAATTTTTCTGTTATCGAGTTTGTAAAATGAACAATTCTGAACTTCCTTTAACTCTGAGAACTACATCAAATCATCCGTTACGTCTTCTGGATTTCGATAAGTACATTTGTGATACCTTTCGAAATTCATCATAAATGGATAATATTTTCATGCGTATTTTTTCATAATTCATATCCTTATATTTTATGTATCATTACATTACTTCTTTATTTTTACATGAAACAACAATCAATTATATCCGAACTTCAGGAGTTAAAACTCCCGAAACTCCCCTCCAACGGATCAAGATCTCATATTAATAAATCATCCGAATTAATTGATCGTAAGATTCTTCCCATCAATGAAACCTCCAGGACACGGTCTAATACCTCGACATTCACTTTCGAAAAGTTGGTGCCCGTTGATTTTCATCCTCTCTGTATCTCTGTAACAGTGAACTTGGGTGGGAGATACAAGAAGAGAAAAATTTGATAGGGAACAGCTCGGAGTGACGTCTCAGAGCCGGAATACGAACGACCTTGTCGGGAAAAGCAGACCACTGCCATTATTTATCGGCCAGCACTATCTTACCACACCTTGCTCCGGCTACTCGTGACCGCATTCGAGCACACACATACAGGAATATGCACAAGTGACTAGCCGATGGGCTGGTTGGATAGTTGCAAATGAATTCGCAGCATTGCCGGCCAGTGAAACGTCTCGCCAAGAATGGCCTGCAGATGCGGTCAAAGATAGTACCGCTTTTTCATTTAGGCTGACTATTAATAATGATTCATAAATCATTTCGATCCGTCTGCGATCTCTTTTCCGAGTTACGTCTCGGAAGAACGGACTTCCAAATCACAAGAAATCGAGGGTTGAAAGAACTGTTATGAGTTTGTCGAAAATTAATCAAAATTGCTTTATTCTAGGTATGCAAAGTATTTTATGTTATCGAATCGTGGATCTTACACTGGGTAATTTTAGATTTCGAATAGGGATTGAAAAGGAAAGGAAAAATATTGATATTAAATTTTGAAACTGACAACCATAGACTTTCCTTCTTATAAACCATTTAATCATGATATTTAAACCTTAAAAAAATAAAACTTTCAAATAAACATCAAAAATTTTCGTCTCAATCATTTTCTTACAAAAAAATTGCAATATCGCTTAGTATCAAAACGGAAAATCAATATAACGATTATTGGTTCATTGATTCGTCAATATGGAAATTACGATACTTCTGAAAATAATATCGATACGTTTCACCCATCCCTAGAACCTAGAATAAAAACCCGAACAGATTTTTGAGAATACGCAACTGAATCTCGATATTTAAAAATGTTTCAAAGTGTCTTTCCATGGCCAAGGAGGATTTTGCATGGACTCCGGGAGCAGCATAAATTTATGCATCGCAGAAATCGTCCGGTCGAAAAGTTCTTGGACGAGCCTTGCCACTTGAGGCGCCATTTTGTCGCCAAGTAAGATGACAGCGTACTTGGTGATAATTTTCGAGAACATGTGGCCCAGCCAAGTTTCGGCGGTAACCTTTTCAGCTCCGGCAGGTTGCATTAAAATATGTGAAATTGCGCTTCCAGTTTCTCTTGATAAGATCCCAATGCCATGCACGGCGATTGTCACAATGTCAGTGAGAAATCCTATTCTGGGCATGGTTTTTTTCATCATGTTCAGGAGTTTGTGTTCCATGACTTTGGTGATTGTTGAGAAAAAACTGTTATCTGCATTTGGCATCGCTCTTCTGGAAACTGGTGAAATGATTTATTGAATAGTATTATGATGACTGTCTGATGTCTGATTTAACGATAGCGGAAATGTATGAATTTCTAACTAGGCTCCTGACTCGGACTGCAAAATAATGTAACAGTGTTGGAGGTCACAATTGTATTTATGGTTATTTTCAAATTACTTAAAAACGACAACTTTTTAAATGTTAAGTACAAGTATCGAAATCGACAATTGCGTTATTCGCATTTCATGGAATTCATAAAAATGTACTATTTATATATTTTTAATTGTTATTACGTAAAAAAATCTTGTACAAATGGTTTCTGTACTAGTTCCATAACCAGAAAACCCAATTTTTTATCCAAATGTGCGAAGTGGTGACAGAGTAAGGTTTCTCGTTTGTCTTCGGGAATTTTCGGCTACCTTCGGTTACTCCTATGCGCGTGGGAGTACTCGCGTTGTAGGGAGAATAATATTTGCCGTGCGCATAGGGGTAGCCGAAGACAGCCGAATGTATCCGACTACAGTCGAGGGTGAACGGCAATTGACATTTTGTCACAGCTACATACGCAATGGTCGTATAAAAACCATGAATTGGAGTTTTTCTTATAAAATAAAATAACCACGTGATATTTTTCCGATTATTTGTATCCGAAGGTTTGACCCTTCATGTGAAACTTTCAGACTATAGTTACTTTTGAAAATTAAGTTAATTCTTTCTCTGACACATTTATTCCAAATCAATAATCTGCAGTCAATTATTCATACAAGTTCTGCGTCAAAATAATGGTCATTAAGTGTTCATTCTCAATTTGTTTTTCATATCTGTCAGTAACCAGAGAATCGTTTTAGAAAATTATGGTCATAAAAACAAACAAATAATGGTGGTAATTAGTTTATTTTTTGTTCGGAACTTGAATTATGCATACCTGGGGGATTTTCTTCGGGGGAATAATAATCTTCCACAGAATTTTCACCAACATATATGTCCGTTCCCGATGAATTATATACTAAGCACAACGCAAATAACAGAATAAAATTCATTTCCATTTCATTGACACAATTTTTTTCCACGAACACTACTAGTACTTGATTTTCGCAGTCAATTGGAAATACTTGGAAATCGTGTGAGCCAGCATTTGATCGGTGCTCGTTGATTTTAAAAGAACGTCTGATACGTTTCAATCACATGAGCCTTTTTACGATTTCAAATCATAAATACAACAAATTCGATAACGCTTAATTGAAAATTTGTAATAAATCCGTTATTGCTATATTGTGAACGATATTAGTACGTATAGGTATGATGTGGTTCACTGCGTTTCTTAGTTAACTTGAAACTCGTGATTTTAAACGAGATTATAGAGGACGAGATAATAACAGGTGAGTTTTAAAGGTGATCACTTTTATAAGAGCGGAATAATTGCGGAGAATGTTGAGAATTTTCACACGTGAATCTGTGGTTGAATTTAAGAGAGGTAGGGGGGATGTAAAAATGACGTGTGTAGATATGTCAGAAACTACAAATTTAAGTAGTAATGAAGTCAATATTATTTACTAGCAAAATGCTAGAATAATGTTAAGGATATTGTTAACGGGTGAAACTAGTTACACATTTATCAATATTATGAAAATTTAAGCATTGGAACCAAATAAAATACGATTTCAACATCAGAAAACTGTGAATTCTATCTAAAATTTTAATTTTCCAATGTGAATTAAGATTCAAGATAAGATGTGCTCATCAAATATTTTATTGCTGTAGAATTTCCAAATAAACGTTAAAAATTCGAATATTAACAAAATAATTAAAAGGTTATCTTAAGTACTACATTTTTTATCTTTATTTTAGATAATCGATAATAAAATTTTAAGACTGTATAATTTAAAATGCATACAGTTGAAAGAACATGTTGAAACATAGTCACAGTAATAAACAACTGAAGTATATACGAAATATTCTGTTTAAGGAGAATTTATTTTCTAGAATGAAAATTGTTATTAATTTGCTAAGTTAAACGTTTTGGAGTGGATAATGTAGAAAATCGCTGGTGAAAGAACATTCTGCCGATGCTATACGAGCGAGAACCGAGAAAAGTATTGATCATTTCTCGTTGGGACCATAAGATGGCCAACTCGTTCACTATTACTAAGAAAATTTCTTTCACGATGTCTACTTTACCAGGAATCGACGAACTCATTTTTCAAAAATTTATTTATGATAATTACGAATGAAGTGAAAAATCATAAACATTGTAAAACCTTGAACCACCATTATAAATTTATAAGCTTTTTTTAACTAGGATGAATAAATTTGAATAGTTTTTAATACAAATAAATTTTTGCATATTATAGGTGATCGATATATTGTTATTATATATTTTTCTGTATTCACAGTTGAAAAGTGTGACAAACTTTATATTTTCAATTTATCTAATCATTGTGTAAGCATAACAAAAAAGGAAAATTCACAATTCAAGATTTTCTGAAAAACCGTTCATTTGCTCAGAAAATAGTTCTCTATAGAAGGATTATTAAGCCAACATTACTTACACATAAATTAAGAAATGACAAAAAAGATTTTAACAAAAAAAATTTTTATCGTCTTTTGGGATTGATGTACAGTAATCCAAAGTCTAAAAAATGTATAAGTAAAGTATAAGAAAACAAATTTGAAATTTTAGTTCAGTAATTTAAAAAAAGTGGAGGAAATAGTTTTTTTTAAGCATCCGTGAAAGTTGCAAAAAACGTGATATTTTTACTAAATTCATAATTCTGCCTGCATTTGACTTACAAATATAAGAAAAAGTAATGGAAAATCTAAAATCTTTCTTGAAGGAAAAATACGTATAAACAACATAGTAAACATTCTAAAAGAATATAAATAAATTAAGTTAAATGAATGGAATTATATTTATCTTCTTTTTTGCGGGAGTTAGCAAAAAAGTTATAATAAATTTACAGAAAAAAAAACCACATGGAATGCAACAATCAGTAAAGCATTTTTTTCGACATTCTTTTTTATGCATTGAGATGAGACTTTTAACAGAAAGAAATATCTTTCTAGTACATAGTTCAAATAACAAATAGTTTTTGATAATTCAGTGTACTTCTAGAGAAATTCTGAGCTTTCGTAGGGGGAAAATCTGAGTACGCGGTGTATATTGGATGTGTCTTCTCGTTTTTTTCTTGCATATATAGACCTACTGAAATTTTACTCATAATGAAATTTCAGAGAATTTCAAATTGATACTTTCACCATATGTTTAACAGTTTTCCCTGAAATATAGTAAAATAATTCTCAAACACCTGTACGATGTAAGATGAAAAAGATGTGGCATAAATATATCGAGGAACCTGTTCATGATGCAGAGTCGAAAAAAAGTCACAGGCACTTTGTCATTGTGCTACGTATTGGACGTATTTGCATTAAGCTACAGAGGTCTCGAAAAACAGGGTTGTAAAATTCTTCCTTCGCAAGAATAGCATGTGAGTTGAAAGTTCGTATGTCGGGCTTACAAAATTACATTTAGGGCCAAATCAAGAAAAAATCTTGTTAAAGGTGAAAATATTTCAGCTCACTCCTCAACACTTTCCTCATTTGAAAAGTAAATTTTTATTAACAATTTTTTTTACTTGGAAATTTTGACGATAGTTTGAAAATAATATCAACCAGAAATTTTACTATTGGTTTCTTTGAAGCTTTACTTGAAAATTCAAAACATGAGACGATGTTGAGAATCAAAACAAACCAAAGGCGTAGGTACGGTTTTCCTTTGGGGGGGGGGGGGTACATTTTTATAGGTATATATACAGGGTGTCCCAAAGTCCGCGATAAAAAAAAATCCTGAATTCCTTTTTAATTTCGAGTCGAAAAGTCCTTTACCACTTTTTGCAAAATTCAAAAACAAAGAAGTTATTCAAGTTTGAAATTTAACCAATAAACGCGTTATTACGAGGAGTGGGGATAAAAACGACGGACCAAACTTTATCCAAATTTTTTTCATATTTTTCTGAGTCGAAAAGTCCTTCGCCACTTTTTATAAAACT
>JAPYZL010097130.1:0-20376 GCA_030522825.1 Platygaster orseoliae
ATTCTTGCAATACTTGAAGTATAGTTTTTTATGTAATCTAAGTAGGTACTTGTGAGAATTAAAGAAGCAATTTATTATTACGATGTGGTAATTATTTTAACATTATTGAATATATCATGTCTTTCCTTCATGAGACGAAAATTAGGGGGGGGGGGCGCCAAACATTTGTTTGCCCAGGGCGGCAAATAGCCTCGAGCCGGGCCTGATAAAGCTCCTTTAAAAATCCAGCTGAATCCTGAAAAATACAGGTTTTTCAAAAAATATAATTCCGGTATATCAATAATAAAAAGTGTTATTTTTTTCCAACAGTGTAAAATAGCGCTCTTTTTTTACAAATGAAAAAATCAGTTATTTTGTTTACGAAGTATGTAACGTAAAATTTAACATTTAGGGTCCCGTGATTACTCGTGTGACAAAAGTTATAACTTTGCCTCTTATTTATCTGGAAAATATTGATATTTTGCATCGGGTAAATATTCCCAAGTTTTGAAAAATTAAAAAACTATCTACAAATTTTTTTGTGAAACAAAGAAACATGGGCTCAACTTAATGCTATGTGGCCTACGTGGTCGAGAAAATGGAGAAACGCTGACAACTTTTAATTGCCTCATCGCAACCCTATCATGACTCGGTTGGATAAATAAATGATTCGCTGGCTATATGCACTCGTACGTACATTTTTGCACGTTGCGACAAACGTTCACGCAATCCTCGTGATGTATATGTTATGCATACGAATTTTTAGTGCACTCAGCAAGATTTTTTTGATTGATTATTCAGCAAAAAGAACTTAGTATTCCTGGTATATTCATCAAATAAAGCGCGGAAGTGCAACAGGCCTTTTCCATTCAAAGCGCTTTTCCGGTTTTTTAATTTTTTAATGGTCATCATTGAAAAATCATCCGAAAACTTTCGAAAAAAATTTTAATTTGAAAATGATTCATTTATCTAAAGTAAACTCGTGGCACTATTTTAAGCAAAGCATATTTTCAATAGGACAATCGAAATATTGTTCGGTATAAAAGAACTTGTTATTTAAGAAGAAGAATAACGTTTTTTGTGTCGATGAATATATTCCTTGTTCCGATGAACATTTTTTATTTGTTCAAGAGACAATAAAATTTTCGTCTTTTTATTTCGAGCACCGACCCTGTGATGAGAAACAGGAGGGGGGGGGGGGGTTCTGTGCATCGAAAAATACTTTTTTGCGGTAGTAGGATTTTTGTAAGAAAGCTAAAGAATTTCGTTATCGCGGTATAAAAAAATATTGCATTCAAAGTTTTTTGGAATAATTTTGGATGTTATTGTACTATTTTTGAGTCGAACAACTTTTGAGACGTAACAATTTTAACGTTTCAAATAAAATTATGATGTAAATTTGAAAGAAGGAAACTTTTCGTTGCGTTTCAGATTTTATTCTTTGTTTTTCATAAACTCTATTACTCTATTATTTTATTATACTCAATATTATTATAAATAATTCATATTCATTATTATACAATTGAATATTCATTGATTATTAATATCAATTAATATTATTTATAGTTTTCTGAAAATCTAACGTGCCTAATAAAATATAATACATAATTAATTAAATGCATGAATAATAAATTATTATTATTATTCATAATAAATATTGATGTTTTAGTATTTCATTTTAATTTTACTATAGTATTTTACTCTAGAAATTCGCAAAGTAAAGTTATTCGAATTAATGATTTTTCAGTAAATTTTTCAAAATTACTAATTTAATTTTTGATGTACAAACTTTTAATTTTTATATTCTCGTAATTTTAGATATTTTACAACTGGAATTTTTATCTTTTGAAGTTCCAAGTTCTCATATTTAGTTTTATATTTATAATAAAAGAAAGAGTACAAGTACAACTTTAGGGTTTCTCAGTATTTTTATTGTAATTCACAGAAAAGTTTTTTTGAACTCTGCGTAATAAAATTTTTACTCTTATCTTAATTTTTCGAACCTTCTTATTCAAAAATTGTTTATTAATAAAAAGTACAACGAGTTTTCAAATCTAAAATAGGGATTCCTTGTAAATTTCAGTAAAAAAATTTAACAACTTTCTTATTTTTTGTAAGGAAATTCAAGACTGAAGTGTTTCATGATTCTTAATATCAGAAATATCGTGAATTCGTTCAATCGAATGACGAATTCACAAAATTTCAATTTTTTATACATAGGCCGTAACAAAAACTACTATTTTACGAAAATTTGTTTATTTTTATTTGCATATAAGTTTTGTAACACTTCTTCAAAAATATAATCTTCTTTTAACAACAGTCAAAAGTGAACTTAAATATCGTCAAAGTAATCGACGTGATCACCAGATTTGTACTTTTTAGTTTTCAAAACAGTGCACAGACGATATACAGTTTCCGAGGTAGTCAAAGCCTTTCTTGTTTCTAGCAAATTTTGGAATTCTTTCTGCACATCTGCGTTCCCAATGTCTTTACAAATCGTGTTTAACATTTCAGTTTCCACTGGCCCAGGTGAATAATTCAAAACATCGACTTGAGGATTTTCCAATGCAAACACCTGAAATTTAGTTTAAAAGAACGTATGAACATCACGTACATACTCAATTAGCAAATTGCAGGAAAAGAATTCTTAAAGATTGAAAGACTTGGAATATTTTCATTTTCAATCTTTAAATTGAAATATTATTAATTTTCGTATTTTTTGATGATTTTCCAAGTTTTTACCATGTAACTGATTTTTTCTTCATTGTGGTTCTTAAATCTGAACTGAAAAATCAAGAACATCGAGTGCATTCAAAATTTTGAAAAATTTCTTGCCAGAATCGAAATTCCACATGTATAGGATTTTCAAACTCAATGATGGAAGTTTCTGAGATTGAGAATTTGAATTACAAAGTTCATTAAAAATATATACCTTAAAGAACATTTCTCGTGCAGCTTTTCCCGTACAATAATGTCCAAAAGATTTCATAGGTTGGATACCCAAAAGTGATGTGATATTAATGACGATTTTTTTCGTGTTTTCCTTTTTTCCGAAAATGTCCATGAAAACGCTGTTAAGTACAGCCGGCGAAAATACATTCAAATCGTAATATTTTCGCCATTCATCCATATCATTCATGCAAACAGTGGATTTTTGAATTTGGCCGATGGAACCTACGTTATGCACTATCACGGCATTTTGGTAATCTTGGTTCTTTGCTGTTTCCAAAGGTTTTTTCAACGCGTCTAGACTCAAAAAAAAGTGGGTTAGAATAATCTGGGAATTGTAAGTTTTGACCTTTTTTGGGGGGTTTTTTGGAGTGAATTTTTAGTCTCCATCGAGTAAAAATATTGTTACTCAAACTGGAAGTGAAATTCACTTTCACTCTCTCAGTTTAAATTAGTGCAATTTTTACTTACTTTTCAAATGTTCTGCAGAAGCACATGACAGATCGACCGATTCGTAAAAAACATTTGCACGTTCTGATATATTACGTGCAACTTCTTTAAGAGCATCTTCATTTCTTGCTAGCAAAAGAATGCAAGAATCTTTGCTCAGATATTCGGAAAATTTCTCTGCTATTTGACGTCCTATTCCTTGACTTGCCCCAGTCACGACCAAGTATGTTTTTCCGGGAAACAGGGAATCCATTTAGGAAAAGTTGTGTAGTTTAGTTTACGTTTTCACCTGAAAATTGTACGTGTCAGATTCTTGACCGCATTTTCGCGGAGACGCCAGTGTTGAAAAAAATTAGAAAACTACGTGAGACTAAAGTTTGTGTTTAATTTTTAGAATATGTCTTCTTAAAAAGTTGCATTTTTTTAGTTGGACTTGCCTAATTACCTTTCAAGTGAAATACGTGAAATATTTTGAATAATTTCGTTCAACGATGTGTAATTTCAGAAATTACAAAAATTGGAAGTTGCAGAATTACGACAGTCTAGAACTTTAACATTCGAAGTCTGAAATTAATCTTATTTAGATTTAGGGTTTTCAGGAATTCGAATGTTGAATATTTGAAATGTTAAAGGTGTAAAATACATGATTTAGGGTATTCAGAAAATTCGGAAAATCAATGTATGACATTTGAAAATTTTCTGCTAATCATTTTTCAACTTGAAAATAAATTTTTGAAAATCCCAATCATGATTCCTGAAAAGCGAAAAATTTTAATTGTTAATCTTAAATTCACAGAGTAAATAATAATACCATTCATATTTAAAAATCTGAATCTCATTATATACATAGACATTTAGAATTTTGAAAACTGTCATGACTTTGCTACTTAAAAAATTACAACTTGAAAAATACAAATCTAGGATTATCGACATGCATTAGAAGTATTTCAGACAGTCAAATTCTGAATTGGAAAGTCTAAAATCTAAAATTTTATTATACCAATTCTGGAAATTTTCGAAACTGAGTAACGCGAGTTTTGTTAATTTAATAAATTCGTGAATTTATAGTTGAAAATTTCTAAATTTGGAAATTCATAATTTCTACGAGTTTAAGATGATCGAGAGTTAAATAAATTGAAAAATTCGGAAGTCGAAAACAAGAATTCAAAAATTTTGTAACTTAGATTCTATACTCTTTGGAAATTCGAGAGCTTAGAGAATCTCTATTTTTGTATCAAGCATTTCCACATTGAAAATTTTTAGTTGGAAAACTACGAATTCGAAATAAAAAAAAAAAAACTGAAAATTCAGAAATGAAAAAAATCTTGAAACAGAACAACGAACTTTTAGTAGTTCAATTTTGTATCAAAAATACTTTTATCTCAAACTCAGATTCGAAAATCTCTTATGTATACTTTTTCGAAACTTTCGAAATGTAAAGTAAGGTTTCATAGATTTGAAATAATCGAAACAATGTTTTTTTTTTCTATTATTTTCGATACATAAAAACTTATTTTTTATAATTTTGAAAAAACTCAAGATATCAAAAATTTCGGGAATTTCAGATGACAGGGATTTAAAAAAATCGTAAATCTGCAAGACGAAAAACAAACATTTCAACAAATTGGAGATACAAATAATGAACAATATGGCATTCGAAAAATATGAAAAACAAGAGTGTAAAAAATCTGTATCTTTTAATAATTTCGACTTCAGAAATAACAGTGATTTAAAAAAACTTTTAAAACCACTGTTTCGAAACAAATATTCAAATCTGAAATATTAGAATGATTCAAAATTGAGTTCGGAAAATCGCAGAAACTCTTATGCAAATATGTCAACTTAAATTTTTCAAACTTACAATACTCCAATATTTCAAAATCAGGTAATATAAACAAATCCATTGTTCTCCATTCTGTGCAATTATTTTCCAAAACAACAATTTTTAAGTTAAACACAGCAAGTAAATACCTGAAAGTAGTGCTAGCAGCTGCTCATATTTAATATGCTGGGATTCTATAATCTTTCACCCACCAAAAATATACGTAATTGCAAATTAGATGGAATTCATAAATGCACAATACGAAAGCGATACAATTAAAAAAATTGTCAGTCTAATAGTGAATGTTTGTATTTTTAAGAGGAATGTCAATAGCGTTGGTCCATTGATAAAATTGAGATTACTAAGGTACTGAGATCTTCGCGTGATCTGCACATACTAAAAAAGCGCATGCGCCTACTTTTGATATATAACATTATATACATTACATGTCATAAAAATCCTTGAATTAAGAAAAAACATTTTTTCAATTTCTGTTTGCAAAAAATGTACGAACTGTCCTGTCATGAATTCATATAATGTTACACACCATTACTTTTTCCTTATCGATTTAATATCTTAAAACACGGTCGCGTTTTGACCGTCGCGAAAAAACGATAAATAAGGCTTTACGTTTTTTATAAAAAATATTACTCTCTTGTACTAAGGGTCCTAGAAAATTTTTCCTTCACGCTTTTTGTTGTTTTAGAAGTTATTTATTCAAAATTTTAAGTGGTCATGTAGAGCACGCTTTTATATAAAGATTTATTCAAAGATGCAGACTAAATTTTCTTTGTTTGATTACGTAAATTTTTAAACTGTTAAAAAAGTGTTCCGCGTTTTCTTTTATTGCTAATCGAAAATTTCGCATTTGTGTTTCATACATCGATTGAAATTTGAATTGGGAATATTTGAGGTTCATTCTCTGAGTAACACAAGATTTTATTGAAAAACTAATTTTGTTTACGTTTCCGTAATTTTTGAATGAATCGAGTAATTGATAAATAAAAGTTTAAAATCAAGAAGTTTGAAAATCAGAAATAAGTATTCTCGGGTTTTTTAAAATCCGAAATTTGAAGAGGTCGAAACTTTTTTCATTATTTCTAAATCTTGTCAAACTTTTCGGAATCCTATCTATTTTTTAAATTTCTCAGTTTGTACATTTCGATCCCACAATTTAGAAAAAGGCAAAAGGTTTCAAGTTTCTAAACTCGAATAACTAAAACTTTGGATTTATTTAAAAAGCAAAAAACCGTACGATCTCAAAAAATAATTTTTTAAACCTAATTTTATCCACCAGAAGTGGATTGTAAAATTTAAATTCGAATCCTTGAAAAATGGGTCAATCACAGAACTTTAACAGAAAGCTTGCAGAAAGGTTATGAAAGAACTCTCCGCTTCGATCAGAAAAATTTCGTTTATTCATTATTCGCTGCAACGTAACAACGCAAACATTCATGTCTAACACAACAATCCTAAAAAACGGATATTCATTGTAACATTGTATAAACTACAAATATCCACTTAAGAAAGCTGCCTCGGGCAAATAATATCCTGCATTCTGGAAGACATTTGATGACGCGTTCCGTCATCAAACAACTAAAGCTACTTAATTTACCTATGAAAACAGTTTTTAAAAAATTTTATATAATGTAATGTTTGAGGTTTATCGAACCATGAAACAGTTTTAGGATTATAACCTATAATATATTTTCGCGCTATGCAGCGCGACGTAGCGCTACATCGCGCGATGGTATTCAAGTTGAAACTTTTTTTGTAGTGTTCGAAACCAGAAGAAAATTGACCATAAAAACTCACTTCAGCACAAATAAATGCTTTATTCTTCATTGAAAATCAAGTTTCTTCTGAATGTCTACTTTGTATTTACATCTCGGTGACTATGTTTGTTCGACTTAAAATATTGGACTTTCGACTCATTTTCGGAGCTCTAGAAAATCAATACAGATCCTTCATTTCGCTCTTTATTTTATAAATGTGATAAATAACTTATTCCTTGTTTGTTAAAGTAGGTATATTATTTTATGAAGAACACAATCTCTATGTTACTTCACAATAAAAAGTTACGCTTGGACGGAGTAACTGATAGGGTATTTCTTTCGTTTATATACAAATATTTACAAATCCTTATTGACTAAAAAATTTTTTCTGGAATACTTATTCTTTGAAGTGAATTTTTTTTTCTTGCATAGTTTTTTTTTAGATATATTTTTATAAATATTCAAACATAAGAACATGACTTTTACCAACATTTAACTTAATTACTTTAAATAAATTCAGATAATATTGAAAATAAGTCTTGTATGAAATAAAGTGGTATTTGAAAACATTTTTGGCTTCATTATTATTTATGAAAGACAAATTAATCGAAATTCTTGGTAGTTGAAACTTGAAAAATTATAGTTAAAAATTTATGATACCTTATTTATGACACTTGATAGTAAATTTTTTTATGAATTCGAATATTGCGTTTTTTTTAACAAATTGAGTTGTACGTTATAGATATGAGACTTTGTTTTTTAATGCTTGAAAATTTTTCCATTTCTCATACTTTGTATTCTTAAACACTTTTTTAAATTCAGATTTTCATTAAATATTCTAGTATCACAGTCAGCCTTTGACATATTTATTTTCATGCAATATTGTTCGATTGCGTGTGATATTTTAGACGAAATTACGAATTTGCAACAATTGCACTTCTGAAACTGACTCAATAACAATATGAATAAATATTTTCTGTCAAGTTGAAAGCTACTGTTTTGTAATTGTTTCGCATCTACTGGTATAAAAGAATAATACATAGTTGAGGAATCGAAGAAAACATCAAATTTCCCAAAAATTTTAATAGAAAACCATGAAATATAATTATTGATTCATTTTTTTTTAATGAACTGATTGTTTGAATCTGAGTTCCTGGATTTTAAAGTTAAATTTGAAAATTTGTATAGTTATGAATTTTCAAATTATTGAGATCAGAAGACACAAATTTTTCGAAATTTTAGAAATTAAATTTCTGAGTAGTTGAATTTAGAATCCATGGAATCAGAAAAATGAAATTTTACACTTTCGAATTTCTTTTTAATGGATAACTGAAATTTCCCGCTTCTTTTTCTTAATGAATATTTGAAGTCTGCAATTTTGGAACTTAATGCATGTAAAATTCAAATTTTATTGCTTTCGAAATTTTTTGTCACAAAGTTTTCTCAATCGAGTAAAAACCATTTTAAAAAACAGTAGCACTCACAATCAGTACTTGACAGAGTTCGAAATATTCTCGTATCTCTATATTGCTAAAATCGCTATTTACAAATCGCACATTACTTGTTCTTACTTTAGTAAACTTATTCTAAAACTAACTTATGACGAATGTTCGGAGGAGATAATATTCTAGAAACCTTTTTCAGCGAAAATTTTCCATTTCCAAGGCAAAATATTAAGTCACATTGCCGCAAACTCCACAAAATGTGTATACTGAAATATTTGTACACAACAAGAATAAAAATATCATGCATACTTTTCAGAAAATTATTCCTTAAACTATATATGCTACATTTTGTGTAGTTTTATATACAATACATGGTTTATAAAAATTTTTACGTTTGATATGAAAAATACGAATACTTAAATTACGAAAAATTGCACTATTCGTAAAAATTTCGATGTATTTTTTTGTAAAATTTCAGACTTTATACTAAAGATTTGAAAAATGATACAAAAAATTTCGAAAATTCGAAGCATGTAAAAGAATTCAAAATTTATACGTCAAACTTCCGTTGTACAGACAAAACATTATTATTCAACTTTAAAATTACGAAAAATCTCAATGAGTTGAACTGATTTTGATGAAATTTTCAAAGTTTTCAATAGTATGTACATTTGTACCGGCAGTAACAATAGTTTCGACTTGATAAAAAGCTCCAGTTCATTTACAGTCAAATCATATTGAGAGCTCAATGGCACACGAAGCAGACTTTTTTTCGCTGCCAAGTGCGCGTAAGACTCGATCAAATGGTACTTTCACGCTTAGAACGTAGCTGTGTGACTTCAGGACTCGGGGTCATCGCGTGATTGTCGTAAACGTATTCGATCGTCGAATCCTCGCTGGGAACTTTGCGAGATAAATTCGTACTCGAGGTACTTGGCGTTATCGAACTATTTCCATTTTTCATAGAATTTTTCGGGCTTTCCATAGCGACCATTCCACTAATCGTAGGCATGGACAATCTCAGGCCATTTTGCTGTTTTTGAGGCGCTGACTCGACGTCCACTTTGATTTTGTTGCAGCTTGTTGCTTTCTTTAATAAAAAACAGAGGCGTGGAATCAATATCAATGATGATTGATTATCTAAATGATGTTGAGTCATTTTATGAAGAATTAATCAGGTGGTCACACTAAAAATTGTATCTTATTCTAAGATGCAATAAAATTAAGGTACGACTTGAAATTCGAATATTTTCTTAAATTTATTCTATGTTCACAAATAATTTTGAGTAGGCAAATCTTAAATTAAGAAGATTTATTATAATTTTATGAAATTATTATTTCAAGACATATCTTGATTTCAGACTTGCTTGTTTGAAACTAAATTCGAACATGAACTTGATTTTCTTGCATCTTAAAATGAGATTGATTTTTTAGAGTGAAAGTCATACTGCACTAAATACTCGAATGTTCTGAAAAGGCTCCTTCCTTTACTTTTCTTCACTCTAAAAATTGTATCTTATTTTAAGATGCAGCAAAATCAAGGCACGATTTGAAATTCGAATATCCCCTTAAATTCTATGTTCACAATTAACTTTAAGTGAGAAAGTCTTAAATTAAGAAGTTTTATCATTATTTCAGGAAATCATCGATTCAAGATATATCTTGATTTAAGACCAGCTTTTTTGAAATTTAATTTGAACATGGATTTACTTTAGGATAAATTTTTATTTCAAGTCTTACCTTAATTTTGTTGCATTTTAAAACGAAAAAGAGGCTCCTCTCTTCACTTTTCTACACTCTAAAAATGGTATCTTATTTTAAGATGCAGCAAAATCAAGGCACGACTTGAAATTCAAATATCACCTTGAGTTCTATGCTTACAATTGATTTTAAGTAGGCAAGTCTTAAATTAAGAAGATGATTCATAATTTGAGGAAATCATTATTTCAAAACATATCTTGATTTCAGACATGCTTGCTTGAAATTAAATTTGAACATGAACTTAATTTTGTTGCATTTTAAAATAAGATTGGTTTTCTAGAGTGAAAGTCATAGTGTACTAAATTCTCTAATATTCTTAAAAGGCTCCTTTCTTCACTTTTCTACACTCTAAAAATTGTATCTTATTTTAAGATGCAACAAAACCATGGCACGAGTTTAAATTTAAATATCACCTTAAATTCTATATTCATAATTATTTTTAAGCTGGCAAGTATTAAATTAAGAAGATTTATCATAATTTAAGGAAATCATTATTTCAAGACATATCTTGATTTCAGACTTAGTTGCTTGAAATTAAATATGAACAGACCTAATTTAAGATAAAATTTTTTGAAGTGAAAGTCATACTGCAATAAATATCTAAATATTCTGAAAATGCTACTTTCTTCATTTTTCTACACTTATTATAATTTATATCTTATTTTAAGATGCAGCATAATCGAGGCATGACTTGAAATTCAAATCTCACCTTAAATTCTATGTTCACAATCAATTTTTAGTGGGTAAGTCTTAAATTAAGAAAATTGATCAATATTTGAGGAAATCAGTCTTCATTTAAGATATATTGTCTTGATTTAAGACTTGTTTACTTAAATTACATTTGAACTTAGATTTAGTCTAAGATACCTTTGAATTTTGAGTCGTGCCTTAATTTTGTTGCATGTTAAAATGAGATTAATTTTTCAGAGTGCAGTCATGCTGCAATATATACCTCAGTATTCTCAAAATGTGACTTTTTCCGCTTTTTTACATTCTGAAAATTGTATCTTATTTTAGATGCAACAAAAACAAGGCATGACTTAAAATTCAAATGTTACCTTAAATTCCATGTTCACAATTAGTTTTAAGCGCTTAAATCAAGAAGATTAATCATTGTTTGAGGAAATGATTGATTCAAGACATATCTTGATTTAAGACTTGCTTGCTTGAAATCACTTTTGAACGTGGACTTAATTTAAGATACATTTGAGTTTTGAGTCGTACCTTAATTTTGTTGCATATTTAAATGAGATCGTTTTTTTAGAGTTAAATTCATACTGCAATAAATACTTAAAATTCTCAAAATGCTACTTTTTCCGCTTTTCTACTCTCTAAAAATTGTATCTTATTTTAAGATGCAGCAAAAGCAAGGCACGGCTTGAAATTCAAACATCACCTTAAATTCTATGTTTACAATGAATTTTAAGTAAGCAAGTCTTAAATTAAGAAGATGATTCTTATTTTGAGGAAATCATTATTTCAAGACATATCTTGATTTCAGACTTAATTGCTTGCAATTAAATTTGAACATGAACTTCATTTTGTTATATCTTAAAATAAGATTGGTTTTCTAGAGTAAAAGTCATAGTGCACTAAATACTCTAATGTTCTCAAAAGGCTCCTTTCTTGACTTTTCTTCACTTTAAAAATTGTATTTAATTTTAAGATGCAGCAAAATCAAGGCACGACTTGAAATTCGAATATTACCTTAAATTCTATATTCACAATTAATTTTAAGTGGGCAAGTCTTAAATTAAGAAGATTCATCATAATTTAAGGAAACCGTTATTTCAAGACATATCTTATTACAGACTTGCTTGCTTAAAATTAAATTTGAACAGACTTAATTTAAGATAAGATTTTCGTTCCAAGTTGTGCTTTGACTTTATTGCATGTTCAAATGAGATTGATTTTTTGAAGTGAAAGTCATACTGCAATAAATATCTAAACATTCTGAAAATGATACTTTCTTCACTGTTCTACACTATTAAAAAATTATGTCTTACTTTAAGATGCAGCAAAATCAAGCCACGACTTGAAATTCAAATATCATCTAAATTCTATGTTCACAATTAATTTTCAGTGGGTAAGTCTTAAATTAAGAAAATTGATCAATATTTGAGGAAATCAGTCTTGATTCAAGATATATTGTCTTGATTTAAGACTTGCTGGCTTAAAATGACTATTGAGTGTGGATTTAGTCTAAAATACCTTTGAATTTTGAATCGTGCCTTAATTTTGTTGCATCTTAAAATGAGATTTATTTTTTAGAGTGAAAGTGATACTGCAATAAATACCTGAATATTCTCAAAATGCTACTTTTTCCGCTTTTCTACGCTCTAAAAACTGTGTCTTGTTTTAAGATGCAACAAAAACAAGGTACGACTTAAAATTCAAATATAACCTTAAATTCCATGTTCACAATTAGTTTTAAGCGCTTAAATCAAGAAGATTAATCATTATTTGAGGGAATAATTTATTCAAGATATATCTGAATTTGAGACTCACTTGCTTGAAATCACATTTAAACGTGGACTTAATTTAAGATACATTTGAATTTTAAGTCCTGCCTTAATTTTGTTGCATATTAAAATGAGATTAGTTTTTTTAGAGTGAAATTCATACTGCAACAAATACTTGCATTCTTGCATATTCCCAAAATGCTGCTTTTTCGCTTTTCTACACTCTAAAAATTATATCTTATTTTAAGATGCAGCAAAATCAAGGCACGACTTAAAATTCAAATATCACCTTAAATTCAATGTTCACAAATAACTTTAAGCAGGCAAGTCTTAAATTTAGAAAATTTATCAATCATTTGAGGGAACCATTGATTCAAGACATATCTTGATTTAAGACTTATTTGCTTGAAATTAAATTTGAAGCTGGACCTAATTTAAGATAAATTTTTATGTATGGCTGTGGGTAAACGACAAAAATTCTGAATTTAAAAAATAAGAAAACATGGCAGAAAACTTGATACTTATAGGAAAATTTCGGTTTTAATTAACTATAAAGTTCTTGAAAACCCCGAAAATTTGAAAAACGATAAAATCTTTACAAAAACAAGTTCAGCAAAAGTTTTATTTTACAAGTACAAAACGTCGATGTTTACATAAAATGTAAACTGTCCAAGAATGAACAGAAACATTGTGTTTCTTAGAACCTGAATTCTTCTTGTAAATATAATTATTCATACATATCGAAGTATTTTTACCTTGAACCATTTTCTCTTTCCCAGAGTTTTCCGCGCGACATCACAAAGTTTGTTCCATTTGACAAATCTGTTGCACACGAAAAACAATATACCGACTAATAAAAAGCACACAAGCGGTACCAGGATTTGCACGGTCGTTTTTAGTCCTCTGATTTCTCCTGAAAAAAGAATAAATAGTTTTTTTAACAATCAATTCATTATCAAAGCAGTTGAAATATTTTCATGTTCCTGAAGTTTCAAACATTTTAAAATAAATTAAATAAAAACAAATTGTTCCAATCACCTTTCATAGTTGAAGTAATAGATAATTATTGATATTTCTCAAATATCGAAACTATTTTTAATTTTAATAATTAATTTATTCGAAATTGTCGAACAATGTTTTTTACAACTAGGTAATTTTTTAATTTTTAACATTTTTTTGCCATCAAATTACTTTTTGAAATAGTGAGATTTTTTATTAATTCATTAGTCACTTAAAAAATTCCACTAATTGAATAGTAGGATTCGAAACTACTAATTTAGTTAGTGAAAATGTCATTAATCACATTAATAATAAATTCACTAAATGTTTAGTCACTACAAAAATTTCACTAATTGAAAGGTAAACTCATAAATCACTAATTCATGTAGTTATAGAATTTGACTATTTCTTTAGCTAACTTGTGGAATTCCACTAATTCGATGGTGAATCACTCACCTACTAATTGAATTAGTAGAAATTTTACTAATTCAAACTGAGAGAGCATATTTTTGACTTTTTTACATATGAGTTCGAAATTCGCTAATCGAACTTCTCTCGGAGTTTTTTTGAATCGAAAGAACTTGATTGCGCTACCACAGCGTATCTATAATATGCGCGGTACCAAGCGTTCCGGTTTCCGAGGATGACTCACCTGGGCTACCCTTCGAGACGTATATGCTCGCGAAGTTTAACACATCGCGTGCTTATACTCAAACACTTGCAATAAATTATTTAACTTACTTTCCAGATCCTCGCGTTGGACGTATCTCTGATCAAGCAAATACTCTGGAACAAAAAAATTATGGGACCATGATTAATATAAAATATTTAGGAAATAAACTGAAAAAAGTTTTGCAACATTATTTTTCAACAAATTTGTGTAATGTTTGGGATGTACTGTAATTTTTTATGTAATGAATGGAAGAGTAATTGTGAGTTACATTAAAAATCATATTGTTTCAAATTTAAGGAATTTTTATTTTAGAATTTCTGATATAAATTCTATGATTTTGAAATTCAAAACTACACAACGCACGATTCGGGATTTTTGATTTATTGATATATTTTTCAGAAAATGAATATTTAACGACTTAAAATATTGAGGTTTAAGAATTTGAAATTGAAAATACAGAATCGAACTTTCTAGAATATAGAGAATTTGAAATTGCTTAATTTTCGTGTATGAAATAATAGCATTTCACACTCAACGATTTTTATGGTTTTTACAATACTAATAAATTGGTAGAATTTTTGATTTCTGAGTATCGAGAACTCTTGAAATATAAAAAATAGAAAGGATTCTAATTTTTACAATATGACTTCAAGAGCTAGAAAATGTGTTTTGAATTTTAGGATCCTTGATTTTAGAAAACAGGAGTTTAAAATTCTATAACTTATTTTGGAATATTTGTTACAGGATATAAATTAATGGGATCTGAATTGGTAGAATACGAAATTCTTGAATTCTAAATCATAATAGAATTCTGAAGTTTTTAATGATTGAATCAAATTTTACGATGCAGAGTTCTACGATTTTTATGCCAAGAAGTTTGAAATTATTGTTGGACCATCAAATTTCAAAATATAAAGTATCGAATTCTAGAGAATTATATTGTCAAATATAGAATGTAATGATTTTGATTTTTGCAGTATTCTAATTTATAATAAGTATATATAAGTAATTCTATACACAGAAAGAAATATTTGGTTTTAGTAACCAAATCATTTAGTAAAATATGAACCAACCAAAGTTTTGGATGTGACAACTAAAATTTTGTTCATTCTAACTACAGTTTTCGTTACGAAAATTTAATATTAGTTGTTACAACGAAAACTTTAGTTTCCATAACCAAAACTTTGGTTGTCATACCTACAACTTTGGTTGGTCCATATTTTACTAAACGAATGGTTGCTGGAACTAAAGATTTCTTTCCGTGATGATATCAATTTCTATAAGCCTACATTGTTAAATATAAAATTCCAAGATTCTGATTTTTAAATTATAAACTTCCAAAAATGAAGAATGAGAACTATATTTTTCGGATTTTTAATTTTTCAATCCTAGAATTAAGGATTCTTGATTTTCTTATTTTCTAATGTAATATTCTAGATTTTTGAATTCTAAAATTTCGAATTCCAGAGAACTATAATTATAGTAAAGTATGAAAAATTTAGGGATTCTGATTTTTATAGTAGGATACACTCCCAGAGCCTAAAAAATCGTGAAAATGCAAGGCTGTAAACTGTATTTTTATAATTCTCGGTTCCAGAAAAAAATTTCCAAATTCTACAATGTATCATTCTAGAATATAAGCTTCAGACTATAGCTGCAATATAGCTACAAAAAAGATGCAAAAATGAAATTAAATAAATTAAAAAGCTTCAAATTGCATACTGAAATCCACTAAGGAATATTAATTTTTTTAAAATCATTTCCAGTTTTGAAGAATATAAAGAATATAAGAGTATAAAAAAAGAAAATAGAAGAAAAAAAAAGAATATTAAAGAATTGGTAAATAAATGAACAAAGTCGCAAAAAAAGCATTCGAGAAAATCGAAATCGCGTAGAAACAAAAAACAGTGTAATTTCTAGTACAACATCCAACGACGAAAAAAATTTTTTTTCCATATCATTATGCAAGAAAATGTTCACGGAAAAGAGCGTTCCGCAATTTTCTCGCTTACGATATCATTCGTCCGTGCATTCTTTTGCATTACGAAACGCAAACGTGTCGAATTCACAATACGATATTGGCACGTTTGGTTTCCTTATCTACAACGACTCCGAGTTATATTTTACCAACACCTGTGTTAACCAATCCAAATATGCAAAGCCGCTTGAGTTTGCTTTTCCATTTCTTTCACGAATTTGGGACAGAGCTTTATCAAAGAGCACACAAAAAGCGCCGAAATTTATGCGTGATTGAACAATCAAACCCTACCTACCGAAAAAAAAAAAAAAATGAAAACTGAAGAAACAACCATCGTTTTTTGTTGAACAAAGAGATGATAATTAGAGTCAACGAATTTTTATTATTTATCGGATGGAAAATTTCGGGTGATAGGTGAAAATCAGAATGGAGGTCATGAAAAAAATTTTTTATTGATGGATATTGTTATTCTGAAAAAGTTTCATGATTTTGTAATTGAATTACGGATTTGGTATTTATATAAAATTACGATTACCATTAATTTTTCTGATTTTGAAGCCAATCTCAATTTTTTTCTGTTTTTTATTAGAGTACTACATTATTTGCTACTATAGCACTATTACAAATCAATATAATTTCATGCATAATGATTGTGCTTTGGCAACAAAAAAATAAGCTACTGCTGCAAAAAAAATTCGTTCTGTGATATTGTGTTAAAATAGCACATTTTTTGTTGCTACAGCTAATCCTTTTTTTTATGTGTTCTTGAATTCTTCATAGTTATACTCTTAAACCATTTCTGCACGCTGGAAATTCTGCAGGTCGAGTACCTGCAATTTCCGGGCTGACGTAACTTGACTGTCGCGATGGCAACCTTTAAGGCAACAATATCAAATCGTACCTATTAATCGAGCACATACGATTGCAATGAGAAAAAGGGATTTCGCGCCTTTTCGATCGTGAACCCATTTTTACATCTAAATATTATCTCCTCAATGATTTTTGGTTTTTTTCGATGAAACATAGAGGTTTGCCAGGATTGTAAAAAGTTCTGGAAATTACTGCAAAGACATTGAACATTTTTTTAAGTTTTCAAAATCTTAAAGATTCTTATACAAGAGATTTTCTGATGTATGGAGGAATTTTCGTAAACAATTCAAATATTTTTTAGAACCACAAAGGTCATTGTTGATGAGTAAAATAGCTTCACGAAAATTTTGAAAAGTGCCAGGAAATTATGGAATATTTTCAAAAATAATTTTTTATGAAATACTGAATACATATGAAATCCTATATGAGATATTGTGAAAAATATTGTGAATTCCATGGATGTTTTTACTATTACCAAAAATTATCAGGGTAGCTCAACTTTCCACACAGTCATAAATCGTGACATAAATTTAAAAACATCTCTTTTTGACACACGTTCCCAGGAATTTCAAGAATGAGAAAATTTCAGATACAATGTTCTAGATTTTGTACATGTGATTCTGATAATTTTTCAAAAATTTTTTTGAATCCTGAAACTACATAAAAATAACGTTCTTATTTTTTAGTGACTGAAAATATTTAAGAAATAAAGTTTGAAATTACGAATAACTTTCCGAAATTGAAAGAAATAAAAAAATCCAATCAAATTTAAATTAAGTCAATCGCTGTTTTGATTCCCAGAAAAATTCTCAATAGTAATAATTAGGCCTCCATACTATTTCACGTTCATCCAATTTTTGAGTTATATTCAAAAATTCTCGATTCTTACAATTTTAGGGAAATCTATTTTTGGATTTATTGCAGTCGATTGTAATGCACTAATGCATAATAAATTCTCGTATCTTGGAACGACGCGAGGTAGCCTATAACGAAGTCGTTGACTTTACTCTGCACCTGACCGTTTCCTACACATCGGCAGGCGATGAGTCACCTGGACCCTCTTCTTTTTTACGTCTCGATACCTTTCCGAAGCTGTTCTCGGGTTTCGTAACGAAATAACGAAATGGGTAAAATTTTTTTCTCACGTTGAAATAACAGGTTCATCCAATATCGAAATTGAAGCCCAGAACGAATTTATCACAGAAATTTACTCGTGACTTTTAAAGATCTTTACAAAATTTTAACAGTTTTTTGAAAAGGTTTCATAGTAATTATTACGTGATATCTTTACAGCTAAATAATAATATATTGAAAAGTATTCAAAAAAACTTAAGGTTTTTCATTCAACTGCAAAAAAATTTTACAAACACGTTGAAAGGGTTCAATAATAAGTTTCTGGAAAAAAATATAAAAAGTTTTATGAAGTGTCTTGAAAGTATTCAATTATTTTTTTTATTAGACTTTTTAGGGTTTTTTAACAACTTTTACAATTTTTTAACTCAAATATTTGCAGAATTCAATTTCATGAGGTTTTTCAAAAATGTTCAAAGGGTTATTATTTAACGCTATAAAGTATTCTGAGTAGAGCGTAGAGCTCCACGAAAATTAATTTTGATGTAAATTTGACATCTTTGAGTTTTAAAAAAACTTTGCAGTTTGCTTTATAAAATTCCATGAATAAACTTAACGAGATTTCTAGTTTTTTTGAATATTTGAAGGTCGCAGAAAAAGTTTTAAAATGGATGAATAGATAATTATTATCTTCCAAGAATCCATTATATTTAAAGGAAGTTGAAAAAATCCTTATAAAAAATTTCCTGGCAACTTTAAAAGAAAACTGATCAAATTTTTGCAATTAAAAAAAAAGGTTCTGTATTTTTGATAAAGCATTAATTCTGTAGTCTAAAGAAATATTGAAATGAGTATTGAAAAAATGCAGCCATTTCAAAATATTGTAAAATATTCTTAAAGTATTCAAAATTCTGATAATTCCCAGAAATTTATACGGTTTGAAAAAAATTTATGTTCTATTTCAACTTTATAAAATTTTTTTATAATATTCAAAAGGCTATTATTTTACGTTATGCAGTATTTCTTGTAAAATTTCAGAAAAATTTAATGTGCATTGAAAACCTTACGAGTTTTTGAAAAATTTCTTAGATCACTTGACGAAATCCATAAAAACCTTGCAAACTTTCTCGTTTCCTGAAAAATATTCTAACGTTTGTATTTTCTTAAAAGGTACCTTTTTTAAGGATCAATTGAATATTATTGAAATCCCTTATAAAATTACAATTTTCACAAGGTTATCTTAAAATTCCTGAACAATTTTTTTTCACGTTGAAGTGGCAAATACAAATATTTATGTTCGTGAATATGAAGCCCAGAAAAAATTTACCATTGAAATTCTCTCGTAACTTTAAAAAACCTTACGAAATTTCAACAAGTTATTAAACAATTTTGTAATTTTCAATAGCTTACATTTCAATCATTTTCAGAGGTAAGTATATAAAAGAAATAAAATTTACAAAAAATTCTACAAATATCTTCAAAGGTTTTACAAACAAATTAATAGTTTGATTTGTAAAAAGTTTTAAAAAGTTGAATGAAGTGTCTTGAAAGTATTTGGGACGTAAAAAAATATCTTTATGCACTTCTAACCTCAAAGTTTTACATTTGGACAGACTTTGAGACTAGAATTGCATAAAATACTGTATGTAACTTAGTGCAAGTGTCTCATTTTGCGAAGATGATTCAAACCCTCGGCTTCGCCTCGGGCCTGAATCTTCGTCTTCGCCAAATTCGACCTTTGCACTACGTTCCATAATGTACTATTAAAATTATAAAGACAACAATAAAATCTTTTATTTTACTTATAAGGTTTTGTAAAAACCGAAAGTAATGAATGATTAGTAATACAACTTCATGAAGCTGTTCAATAACACAGTTCAACACAAAAAATGTACCTCGGAAATTTTTGCATAAACTGATATCTAAGGTCATCAATAACAGATCCTCAAAAGGATCTAGGCTGTCGACATCGATTTTTTAAAATATTAACAATAATAAGAAAAAAAAAATTGAAATTGCGAGCATATGTCCGATTTGAAAAAATAAAGACTGTTTTCATCGCCTGGACAAGAGGAATTTATTTCAATCCTTTTTTTCGCGAAAAAACGATGATTTTTGCATGTTAATTTGGCCATGATAAAA
>JAPYZL010097182.1:0-10939 GCA_030522825.1 Platygaster orseoliae
GCGACGTCCACATCGAAATGAATCGCCGGTCGGAAATGCACGTCCTCCGTGTTTGTTTTCAGGTGCAAGAAGCACCTTTTTTGTGCGTGTTTTGCAAAATATTAATTATATGAAACAAAATTAAGAAAAAATTGACCCATAGTCATCAACAACCAACTTTCATTTATTTTTAAATAGGTAAAATTATTTTTCTTCTCAGCTATATATGTTTTTCCCTTTTGCTGTTTTTTTGCAATATTTTTTCGAAACATAAAACATACATCGACCAATATCAAAATAAGTTTCTTATTTTTAAAAGAAATAATTGTGAATGCATGAGAATATAAAAAATTGTTTTCAAGTATTGTCCGAAAAAAAAAATTCACATATCAGAAACTGATAGATTTCTAAATAGCATTGCGCAAATAAAAAAAAATTTCCATAGTATCTGAATTTAATAGTATTTTACTTACAAAATAATGATATACAATCTTACAATATGTTACAGGTAACGTAGGTATATTTAAAGCTCATTCAAACGTTTTCTGAACCTGAAAAATGTTAGTCTCGAAAAAAAAGATATACTTGCTTTTGCAACTCTTGTTTTTCACTCGAAACGATGTACAATATTACGTGTAATTATGATGACATTAGATAATGTACGGGCCCCGGTTTTACACGACTCAAATGACATCGTTGACTTAAAAGAAAAAACGTATATTTTCAAAAAAAAATTTATTTTGAAAATAGTTAAAAAATAAATTATTCTAAATGATCAATAACTGAGTGGTCAATAACACACCTCACATCTCGCTAATGAAAAGGCGGGCCGTCGTTTTTATGTACCAACAAATCTATTTTTTCTTTAAAGATACTGTTTGCTCGTTGTTTTACTTTTAAAATTTTACTGTAAAATCACACATCTTCCGATATTATTATGTATTATTATTATACAGGGTGTTTCATAGTTTTTACGATGAAATATGTATTTTTTACAAAACTCAAAATCAAAAAAGTTATTCTAGTTTGAAATTTGAACAATAAATGTGCTTTTTTGACAAGTGGGGATAAAAACCACGGACAAAATTCTATCCATATTTTCTTCATAATTTTCTGAATTGAAAAGTCATGTGCTACTTTTCACAAAACTCGAAAAGAAAAAAGATATTTAAGTTTAAAATCTGAGAAATCTGATTGGTTCCAACTTCTAACTCAAATATCTTTTTTGATTTTGGGTTTTACAAAAGGTAACAAATGATTTTTCGACTCGGAAAAATATGAGTAAATTTAGGTAGAGTTTTGTCCGCAGTTTTTATCTCTACTTGTCGAAAAAGCGCATTTATTCTTAAAATTTTGAACTTAAATAACTTTTTTGGTTTTAAATTTAGTAAAAATGACAAAGGGAAAATCGTCTTAGTACATCATGAGGAATCTATGATTTCCAGGATTTCCGCGGACTGTGAAACACCCTGTATAACGTAAAAAACAGTTTTTCCGATGTTTTTGGGTTTGATCAATAATTAACAGTAGATTCCTGAAGAGGAAAATGTATGGTAGAAACCTTAATAATATTTAGAAAAAGAAATGTACAATGAAAACAATTATTAATGGTGTATTTTAATCGACGATCTAAGATTAATCTTCATAGATCGAGGATTTTGTAATTTTATATATGTTATACAGAAAATAACATTATTGTTTTCTAAAAACTTTTATCACCATAAAATTTTCATCCTAGGAAACTTCACGCGTTTCCAATTTTTAAATTCTGTCATTCGTCACACTCCTAAGAATGCTATTAGGAATTTTTTACGGACTGCAAAAGAATTGTGATTAAAAACTGTTCAACGACCTTGAACTTTAAATTCATTCTCATAATCACCGAATTAATATTTTGAAACTTGGTCATTTGCTCACTAGCGTTACATTTTCAAAAGCACGTTTTGAAAAGAGTTATTTTACACTTATCGCTTTACACTTAATAATTTGTAGGATGATTTATATGGTATTATTGAAATTATACAATTCTGAACAAAATACATAAGCATTATTTACAGTAATATTTTTTACACTTAGTTATTTTACACTAAATGTAACCCAAACTTGTTTATTTCCTTCGAGGGTATCTGCAATTTTCCTTTCTTTATACTCATATTAAGGAAGGAGGAAAGTTAGATATTTGTAAAAATGAAAATTTGGGAAGGATCATGAATTTCAAAAAAATGCGTGGCGTAGACATCATATGTGAACGGCCTCTAAATAGCTAGGCGAAATGAACTTATTTTTGAATTATTGAACATTAATCGACAAAGAGTGATAGGAATTTTATTCATGATCTAGTTATTCTTCAGTAAAAAGGAAGTCTATATTCTTTGAAAAGAAAAATTGAACGGATGTGATAATGCATTTACAAATGATCATATTTAAGAAAACCTTGAACTTTAATTTTAGCGAACGTAAAACATGTCTGCAATTTTTAATTATTTCATTCAACTTGATTTCAATCATTTTTTTCTCTATCTTCACAGAGATGAAACATGTGATTCTGAGATCTAGTGATTAAGAAGCTATGGCAAATATTAAGTATTTAAAAATAAATAATCCTATTTTTGCATTAAAGAACTAGAATCGCACGATCAATTAATTCCTATAACTTCAAGTTTTCGAGTTTGAAAATCTAAATTCTAGATGATACATGTCAATTTTCATTTATAGATCCTGCTAAACTTTAATTTCGAAAACCCATCATTTCAAAAAATGTGGAACCTTCGATTATATAGTTTAAAATTTTCGACTTCTGACTCTTCAATTTTCACAACCAATTTCAAAATAATTCAGTCATAAAAATTTGCTGAAAAAGTTGTTGATTGTGATGTAAAAATTTCAAAGTTTATGATCAATTTACTGCTCGAAACGTATAATTAATTAATTTTAAAAAATTTTAGACTAATATATAATTTCCGTTTTACTTCTCAAAACAGGCGATCGTAAAATAAATTTCCAAAAGATAAATATTACATAAAATTGCATTACACATGTTTCAGGAAAATTATATAAAAATTTTAACCATTCATAATGATCTTAAATCATTGATTTAAATATCGAAAAAATATGTATTATAATAATTTTTCCAATTTTTATTGAATTTTCATGATAGATTTTGTAAAACTAACTGGGTGCTACAAAATAAAAGTGCAATGTACAATATTACAGATTAGAGCAGATTGTTGTCTGGTTGAGTATGTAAAAAAATCGTATTCAGACATTTTTAGACTCCACACAATTGCAGAATCAGCATTTTTCTTATTTTCACTCAAAAAATCTATAAGAATTATTTCATATCCTTTTAAATTTATGGTCAGTGATTTTTGTTTACAGATTTTGAATTTTCAAACGTTTCCAATTAGAACCATTCGGTTTTTGAAATGTACACCTGGATGATTGTACATATTTGACGCAAAAAAAAATTATAGAACTTAACAAATCATCTTATAAAAAATTGTAATAGACCTTAGAATTTGATTGTTTTAAAATATAAACGATAATTTTTTCGACACAAAAATTTTTCTCATTACACATAATTGTAAGTGCATTGGTTAATATTTTTTCATAATTATTTTTTGCTATATTTTTTTATTAAGGTCAAAATATTGGTTAAATGAAACAAAATTAAGAAAAAATTGACTCATAGTAATCATCATACAACTTTTAGTTATTTACTAAAAGTTAAAATAATTTTTCTTTTTGGCTATCTATGATTTTCCCTTTTGCTGTTTTTTTGCAATATTTTTTCGAAGCATGAAACATACATCGATCAATATCAAAATAATTTTCTCATTTTTATCGAAATAATTGTGAATGCATGAAAATATAAAAATTGTTTTCAAGTATTGTTCAAAAAAAAAATTCACATATCAGAAACTGATAGATTTCGAAATAGCATTGCGCAAATAGAAAAAATTTTTCATGCTATCTGCATGTAATTGTATTTTGCTTACAGAATAATGCTTCAATCGTTTAATCTTACAATACGTCCCGTGTCGAAAGACACTTTTCAACACTATCAACACTACTCAACACTACTACAAAAACACTTTTCTACACTATTCAACACTACTAGTGTTGAGTCGTGTTGAATAGTGTTGAAAAGTGTTTTTGTAGTAGTGTTGAGTAGTGTTGATAGTGTTGAAAAGTGTTTTTCGACACGGGGTTGTAGGTAATGTAGGTATATTCAAAGCTCATTCAAAAGTTTTCTGAACCTGAAAAACGTCTTATCATTGCGAAAGAACAGATATACTTGCTTTTGCAACTCTTGTTTTTCACTTGAAACGATGTACATTATTACATGCAATTATGATGATATAGATAATGTATGAACCCGGTTTTTACATGGCTCAAATGACATCGTCGACTTTAAAGAAAAAATGTACATTTTCAAGAACAAATTTGCATTAAAAATAGTCAAAAATCAAATGATTCTAATAGTCTTAATTTGAAAAAATCGGTGACGATACATTGAAGATTCATTTTTCACATAAAATTCTATTATTTTGGATTTATAGAGTCATCTCGCCATAAATAAATTAAATACTTAGAGAAAATGAGGATTTTGTACCAAAAGCCTTACTGAATCATTCTCCTAAAATCTTCCTGTGTGCTCTTCTCATCCTCCTTTACCCTTCAAAAATCCTCATCGTTCTCTCAAAATCCTCATTTTGTCTTCAAATTGAATTTTCTTCACTCTTAAAAAACCCTCATTCCTTCTCCTAAAATCGATTCGAAACACGACATTACTTATAAAAACCTTATTACTGTATACACAATTTCCAAAGTAATAATATATATTAATAAACATAACTGTACTATTTAATAATTCAGTTTCAACCATGTGTGCTACTTTCGTACTGGCAAAAGCGAAATTTTACAAAAAATACAGAATGTACAATTCAGCACTTTTTTATTTACGAAAAATTCTAAAGGACGTGGCATACTCAGGTTTCAATCATAAAATGATAGGTTCAAAGTAAAATATTTAATTTAAAAATAATCTTAAAATAAAGGTCTTGGAATTCTCATTATTAAAAGGATGTGCTGAGACTGATAATTACGATTTTCAGAGATTTTTCTTGATTGTGCAAACAATATTCATGAAATTTTCGAATACGTTTTTGTGAAATACTTGAAGACTCGCGACCTACATAAAATGATTATAAATATAAAAAATCCACCTCTAGCACCGTGTCAGCCGGGATAATTGAAAGTTTATGAAAATCCGTGACAGCGTTGCTAGCAGTGTCGGGTTGTAAAATAAAACTAAAAAGAGCGTTTTCTCGCTTTCGTCCGGGATGGCACGGTTTAGATCGTTGCGGCGTAACAAGTCGTCCCTGCATCGCGAGATTACACCTACATTATCGCTGTATTACTGCAGGGGACCAAAAAGTTACACTTTCTCTAACGCCATCTTCTCGACACCGCGAAGAGAGAGTAACGGGGCACATTTCACATCATGAGAAGCATTTACTGGGAGCGCACAGTAAATGCAGCTACAGCGGCAGCTTTTACCTACTATGTACCTACTACCTACAACATCCTCCATCTCTCCTACGAGTCTAGAATGCACTTTCGCGCCGGGCGTAAAGATATTTCGACTTTCATATAATCAGCGACTAGATCAATGTCGCGACGCGGCTGGAACTAGTTCTCACATTTTTCTTTTTGCAATCCTGGGGCTTGCCACTGCTCTCTAAACTTGAATTTGTGGAAATGCCACGAAACCTTTTACTGTCACATTTTCATTCTCGTATAGACTTTTTGGTCTTTCGTCAAGACAACAAAAAACAAAAGTTCATACAGTTCTATAAGTTACACAATGTGAAACTTCTTATGTTCTGGCATAGTATCATACTACTTCTTAAAAATGCTACTATGGTAAGACCATCGGAATCAGAACCAGCTTAGCTCATCTACTCGATACTAACTTCTTCAAAATAAGTTGAGTTTTATGTTTTCATTCTCGCATAGACTTTTTGCTCTTTCGTCAAAACAAAAAAAAGCAATCAAAAGTTCATACAGTTCTATAAGTTACACAAAGTGAAACTTCTTACGTTCTGGCATAGTATCATACTACTTCTTAAAATGGTACTATGGTAGGACCATCAGAATCAGAACCAGCTTACCTCATCTAGTCGATACTTCTTAAAAATAAGTGGAGTTTTATGTTTTTATTTCTTGATGATTCTTCTTCCGACATTTCAGTTCATTTATTTATGATAAATATTCCAAAATAAACTATAAAAAATATACCTTTTAAATCAACTAAAAAAAAACTCATAAAATGTACTTTTTTGTTTTCTATTTATTAAAATCCATTTAAAGTTGTTAAGTTGTATGATGTTATTTATATAAATAATGTTTAACTACCACAACGTAGTTTTACTTATTGTAACACAATAATTTTCCAAAATTTTTTTTAATTCAATCAAATTGTACAACATAGTTTTTTATTTATTTAGAAAAAAATCTTCATGACAGGTTAATCTTTTTTTTATTGCTGAATTCTAATTTTGGTTTCACTAAGTGAAACATCGAATGTCCTTCCATAGTAGGATCCGCCATTAACATACATGAGATGTTAAACAAAATGAAACTTTTAATGTTCTACCATTGTAGAATTCACTACAACTACTGACACTGAGAAAAAAATCTTGCACTTTTTGCCAGATATATTGCAAAAAGTACAATATTATTGTACTTTTTAAAATATTATTGTAGCTTTTACAACATTATTGCAAAACTTTCAATTACTATTTTACTTATTATAACAATATTTTATAGTAAGATGGTAGGTAAAATTACAATATGTACAAAATTTCTTACCATACAATTTTGGAAATAAAAAATTTACACATGCAAATCATACTAGATGAATTTAAATTTTTACTGAAATATTACAAAGAATCTAATATCTGTGTATAGTGAAACATCTAATATACTATTGTAACTTTTTAAACTGGTTTTTCAGTGGTAAAATATGGTGTTTCATGTGTAAAGAGAAAATATTGTACATATAAAAAAATTCATGGTGAAAATTCATTGTATATAGTAAACTTTACCATACATTTCCGAATTTTTCCAATATTGTATCTTATTTTGTCATTCAGCCTATTATTAATATGAATTGGTAAGGATTACAATATAATATTGTAAAAAGTACGAGATGTATAATAAAAATCGGATAATTTAAAGGAATTTCCACAATAAAATTTATTTATTGCAATATCATTTGACAATATTTAGAATATAGCGTTACAAAAATTACTATATTATCTAGCAAAAACTACAATATCATTTTACTTTTTACAATAATATTTCAGTTATTACAATATTGTTACAAAGCTTGGAATAATTATTTTACTCATATAAATATTGTATAGTAAGATCGTCATATTGTATAAATTACAATATATACGACAGTTTTTACCATACGATTTTGGAAATTTAAAAATTCACCCATGCAAATCATACTATAAGAATTTTAATTTTAACTTAACTATTAAAAAGAACCTTATATCTGTGTATAGTAAAATATGTAATATTATAGTTTAACTTTTATAACTTGTTGTTCAGTTTGTAAAATATGACATTTCACGTTCATAGAAAAAAAGTTGTACGTGTAAAAACATGCATTGCAAAAATTCATTGTATATCGTAAAATTTGCCTCATTGCAACGGTAATTTCAATATTATAATTTATAATTATTTATTCGTAACGAATTTATAAATATTTACAAAAAATTATTTACTTATGCTAAAAAAATTTCAAAAGATGAAAAACATGCATTCAAATCATAAATGACAAAATTATATTCTTGAAATAAATGGTCATATATTCAAGGTCAAATCAATTTTTTTTTTTTTGATTTTGAAATCTTTTGGCTCGATTTCGAGGTTCTAAAATAGATAACTTTTATCGTATCTTCAACCAAAAAAAGTCAAATTGTTTCTTTTTTGAGTAAAACTATTATTTTTGTAAAAAAAATATTTTTTCATCAACGTGTAAAAAAAAGCCAAATTTGTTATTCACAGCGACGATTACCATAAAAAATGTATAGAACTTATCATGCTATAAAAATATCATTTTTCTATAACTAATTATTTTTACGAAATTCCTCGACTTTGAAAGATATGATATGAAATACAAAGGAAATTTCATATTCACCAAGTTACGGGCATTTCAAAATTTTTTTGTTAATACCTTAAAAATGGGCAAAAAAATAAAAAAGTTGCTTAACTCATACAAAAAAATAAAAAAACTTAAAAATATCCATATTTCAACACATCTCAAACATATTATCAAGTTTCTTGACTTTTTTAACCGTTAACACTCGTCTGACTACATTTGATAACTTGATAATAAAATAGTGCCGATTCAAAAACGATTTTCCCAGCGCTCATTACAAAATTGAATAATAACTTATGCAATTGACGAAAGGATATGACAGTCATTCGATTATCATTCGAGCATTATTAACGTTTCGTAAAGCACGTATTTCACAATTGTTCGATGAGGTGACTGATCCTAAAATCATTCGTCAGAAATCCAACTTCGGAAATGTTTCCACTTTGCCGAAAAACTAAAAAAGCTCGCCTATTAAAATTTGAAGGCGAAAAAAACAAAAAGAAATTTCTCAACGCCTTTATCTTGGGGCTTTGTGAACAAGTTTCGCGGAATGAGCGGAAAGCGCATTAAGTGGGTATTAACCCGCGGGTAATCAGCCGAGATACGCGAGGCAAATATTTTTTCTCCCAATCGAGAGCCCGATAAACTTGAAAATATTACCATAACGAAATTACACAATCATTTCATAAACAATTCGCCGTCTCGAAAGAATAAAAGAAACAGAAAACCGAAGAATCACCGCGTTTCAATCTCCATTGTGTCTGGCAAGGTGACATTGGAGCGTGAACCGGTGCACTTTTTCGAGGCCCCGAAAGAGTTCAACGACTTTTTTCCGGCGCAAACTCGCGCCGGAGAAACGAAAAAATGTCGTCAAACTCGGACAGAGGATTATTCTCACTTTCTCGCAATCTGATAGATGATGATACCGAGTCCTCAAAACAAAAAAATCGAAATGCAATGGCGTAGACCACCAACGGATCTGAAATTGCATTATAACAATTTATTTTCCACCTATTTTTTGCACTATTTGGCGATTGGTGAATTTTCCTCGAATTAGTGAATTTACTACCGTAATTTTATGCAATAAAATGATTAATTGATTAGGTTATTAGTAGGAAAAATTATTAGTTTCATATTAGTTACGAAAAACTAAAAGAGAGAGTTTTAACCTCCCCTGAAATTTGCATAAAATGAACTATTATTTCACCTAAAATTAAAAAAAAGTTATTTTCTGAATAAAAATCGTTACAAATGCAAATAGAATAGTTTAAAAAATTAAAAAATTGGTTCAAATTATTGAAATGTGTCTGCTGAAATCTACAGTGCGTAAAAAATGGTTCCATTTAAGATCTCGCCAACTCAAAAATAACAATACTGGTTTCAGAATAATTTTTCCTTAAAAACAATTGTGATTTATAGATTTTTGGTAATAAAAATAAATGGAAAATTAGTTTAAATTATTGAAATGTTTTAACTGTAAATTCAATAACATGAAAAATATAGTTCCATGTACATCAAACATTAGAGAAACAATTCAAAAATTCATAGAAAAATGTGTGAATAAAAAAATCCAGAAATATTTAACAAAATTTTGACGATTTAAAATATAAAATTTTCAAAATTTTCAATGTATAAAATGACTGAGTAAGTGAGTAAATTATTTCACGAAAGATCAAAGATCAATGACCTCAAAGGAAAAAAAATTGTTTTCTTTTGTAAATAGTTTTTAATTGTTACTTGTAACTTTAATTTATAAATGATTGAAACTAATTACAATGGGTTCATTTATATCTTTGCTGGGATCAAAAAACGGCTCAGTCATGCCATGAATCATTTTTTTATTATCATATTTCACCATCGATTAATAATGTAATAGAATTTTAGAGAATTTTCGTCATTCTATTAAATCGTTAATTTTAATTTCGTGGAAATTTCCAAACTCAGTGAAAAAAAGACTTGGATTGGATTTTTTTTTATTTTCAAAGAAAATTTTTCATTTTTAGCGAAAGTGGAAAAGTTGATGTAAATCCTCAATATTTCGATTTCACAAGAAGTGTAATTTTTAAAACCCTTAAAATGAAATATCTTGTTGGATTATTAAATCATTTTTATTCTATCAATAAAAGTTTCAGTTTTGTTTCAAATTTTACAAACTTATAAATTTTCAACTGACTTTTCAGTTAGATTATTGAGCAAAATGTTCAAGCAAATTATACAAAAATTGAGCAAATTTTTTTATAAACAAGTTTGTGCTTTCAAATTTCAACTACGAAGATTTACGAATTACGTATAGAATTGATTTTTTTTAGAATCTACCATACATTCTGGAATTCGAAACCCTGAATTATGTGTTTTCTGAAATTCCGGATCCAAATTTTTTGAACGTAAGAATTCTACATCAAAAAATATATCCAGTAGTGTGATAATCGTTTGACTGCAATTTTTTTTTAATTCATAAAAAGAGCAAGAAAAAAATGTCTCTTTTTCAAGTTTCAGTATTTTGAAAATGTACACGATATTCATACTACTACTGGTTGAAAAAAAAAATTACATTTTCTTTTTTACTCCAGTAGGATTTTCAACATCAAAAAACCAAGACTTTTTTTTGCCTCTCTTCGCAATAATGCAGCTGAGTTTTGATAAAAGTTTTTTCTAAAATATACATTCATTGAGTAGTTAAGGAGGGTAAGGGATAACTTGAAACAAAAAACACTTTTTTCGCTGATTTTTTACGGAGATACAGCTCAAGCAAATTTATTCAAACTTTTTTTAAATTATAAA
>JAPYZL010097191.1:0-18317 GCA_030522825.1 Platygaster orseoliae
TGAGTGAAGAAAATAAAATCGAGTGGAGTAAATGAAGCAACCTGAAATCGCTCAGTTACGCCATCTTTGGCAGACGTGGGAAATCGAGTTTTCGATGTTAGAATTGTGAAAACTGAATTTACTGCAAACTAATATAGTTAAAAAAATTAAGAAGTTGCAAAATCAAAGTAAGTTAGATGTATTGACTTAAATAATGAAAGATAAAAATTTTGGATAAATAAGTATTGGTTTACTCTATATTTTGAAAAAATAAATTTCGAAGTTGTGAATTTTTTGTGTGATTGGAATAAATGGTATATTTGCATCAATAAATAGAAATTTTGAATTTTCATGCAATTATGATTCAAAAAATAGAACATAATAATATCATGTTGAATTTTGTTTCAAACTTAATTGAAATAGATTTTGAATTTCCAATCGACTTACTTTTTGTTGTACGTATTGCAATCATAAGACAAAATATCCTAGTACAGGGCATAATTCAATGAGAGTTTGCCTTTTCTTATTTTCATTTTAACCGACGCGTATTAGTTAACCGATAAAATACGCATTCAGTATTTTTATCGAGAATAGAAATCCATTTTATTCCCTAAATCCACAGATACCATTTCTCTATTTCTTTTGTTTATGGCTCTTCTTTTTAACTCTAGTTTTGTCATTGATTCGGTGGAAAAAAACGATGTTCGAATTTTAAGATTAGATTTGAAATAGTTAATTTTGTAACTATATTTTTGACTAATTTAAACTAGTTTTGAAATTTGTTCAGATGGTTTTTTTAAATAATCTTCTATGTTTATTGATTTATTGATACATAAATCAATTGAAGAAAAATCAACTGAAAAATATCGCAGTTGCAATTCTGTATTTGAATACTTATATTGGTAGATAAATGTATCATTTGATAAATATAATAGTTATGATCTTGGATCAATACAATCGGATGAACTTTGTGATACCGCTTATGATCGAATAAAAATTTTTGAATGAACATGATCGTATCAAAAAATATTACTTGGACAAAAGTTAAAATAATAATCATGAACATATTCGAGAGCTAGATTCTATATTCATATATTTTGATATTGTTTGATAAACATATTTTGATATTGCTCACAATTTATGCCTTATTAAAAAAAAAAAATCCACTTCGTTGATGTTCTTCTAGGGTTTCGTTTTTGTGACTTATCATATCGACTTTTTCACATTCAATGAGCAAAAACTACAAAAAATCCTCATTATATTGTACGCCCTTATCGAAAGAATTTTTCCATCAACACTCGGCTTCCAATACAAGCGCTATCAACTACTACTCGATCTTTGACATGAATTATCAACGTAAAGAAGAACCCGTCTTAAAATTGACGCTCGCTGAATGAATCATGGTGTTCCGTCATTAATGACGGTATTTATCATGGTGGCTTTCATTATTTTTCACGCCTGTATCTAGAGGCGATTTTTCTCACAACTCGCGAGATTTCTACTCTCGTTTCTCGGGAATGCGCTTACGTAAGAGATTGCCAAGTTATTAGTTATCCGAGTAGTGCCCGCGCTTACGAGATGCCTCGAAATCAAAGCTCGATTAATCCTCGAGTCGCGCGAGTGTCTTCCTAATGAAGTGGGCGCTATTCCTAATCTGTTGCGCTGCATTCTTCAGTTATTCATGCCTCGATGACTTCAAGTGCAGCATTAATTAATGAATTGTTGACTCTAGGAATTCGTGAACTTTGAGCGTTTATCGACAAACTTAATTTACAAAAATAAGAAGAATGTCATTGTATATAAGTGAAAAAAGTAGTCGAAATTCCCAATTAAATTTTATTGAATGTCTATTGTCGACGTTTCAGTCCAATTTTTTAGACCCTTCTCAAGACCTTAAGAACAACGAAAAACACAAAAAAGAAACCAGAAAAATATTATCAATAAATCATGATTAAAAACAGAGTATATCATTTCCTCAAGTTACGACTAGATAATTGAGAATGATTTCATAAAAAATCATGTCGTCAAAAATATTTTCATCGTCGGTTTCATTTTCACTTAGTTGTATAACATGATAAAGCGAAAAACGACGACAAGAATTGTAACACTCAACATCTTTTAATGTTGGGCGTTAACAACACTCAATAATTTAAAAATGTTTTAACTTAACATTTTTTATGACATTGTTCTCGATTGTCTAGTCGTAAGTTGAGAAAATGATATATACTTTTTTTATTCATGATTTGTTGACAATATTGTTTAGATATTTTTTGTGTGTTTTTCGTTGTTCTTAAGGTCTTGAAGAGAACAAAAAATGGGACTGAAACGTCGGAAATAGACATTCGATAAAATTTGATTGGGAATTTCGATTACTCATTTGACTTATATTATGTCAAACCTAATGAGAAGATAAATTTTACAAATTAAATGTTATTCAAAAAAACAAAAAATTTTTTTTTTGCACCAAGCATACAAAAATTCGTGGTTTATGTGCAGTTTGCCTAAATAAATTGAACGAATGAATGAACACGAGTTGTAGAGTTGATTTTTTCAGGAAATTATTGGTTAACAAATTTTTTTGAAAATTCATGTTGTGCAAGAAAAAAAATATTCATGCAATATTAAATATGCTTTTTTTTTCTTGTTATTAATGTCTTAATTTTCGATTCAGATTCTACAAAGTTTTTTTTATAAATTTACAGTAAAAATGATGGGAAAGTATAGCAATGTATTCATGCAGCTGTACAGAAAGTATTTCACCTATATTTTCTAGAAAAATGAATAAATATGGTTTTTTTACAATGTTCATTTATGTTCAGAAATCAAAATCTTTTGATTAAAACTACTATGCAATACAAGCTTCAATACATAAACAATTTTGATGAATGTCCGACAATGCTAAATATTATTTTTAAACGAACGTGACTCGACTGAATTTTTACGCGAAAATCAACCTGGACAACTGGGCAACCGGTATGTTCGGGGCACGTAACGTAGAGCGATCGCCTTCCGGTCTTGATTATTCGTCTTAAGATACACAAGAAATGATTCAGGTCATAAACAACGATGCTCGATAATTATTGATAATTTGTGATTCAAAAAATGTTTCGAGAGCGAGGTATTCATAGAGTGCACTCAGGGTCCCTGAAAAATGAAGAATCAGTTGATTCTATGCACAAGATTTATCATAATTTTTATAATGTTGCACCAACAAACTTGATTTAATATATTTAAACTGTTTTTGAAATCATAGCCAGTAGAAATACCTGTTTTGAAAGTAAGTTATGGGCACGGATGGAAGATATATTTTTTCGTTATTATCTCTGGGTGGGTTTTTGATTAATTGAATAGAAATAGCTATGTGATAATTTCCATAAGGTTTTTGATTCCAGGCTTAAAAATGAAATTTATTTTATAATGTTCGGTGTTTGACGTTCAACAAGGAACGATTTTGAGAGTGATAAAATTCTTGAGAAATGAAAACGAAAAAGTTTCATACCAGCCGAGTGCACAGAAAAAAAAAATTTGAAAATCTCATATCAAAGTGGCGATAGTACAAAAAGTTCAAGATATTTTATTCGACAATTAATTTCCAAAGCGCAAAGTAGTTTTTATCATTTGAATTGATTTTCAGGTCCGGAATGAAAAAAGTTTCCACATCACCAAAGTAACGGCCATCCCAGTGCATACTGAAAACTTTTTACAATCATACTGAATAGCCTTTAATTAAGAAGCACATTTCATAATTTTCCATGAACCACGACAGCAAAAAGTACTTAGAAAAATCTCGGAAAAAGGGGAAAAGTGCGGAACTGCGCCGGCAGTACACTACGCTCGTTGTTGGGCGCGTTTACGATGGTCCCCGTGGCCGCGGTTTCTTCTCGTTACCATAACCCGCGACTATGAATAGCCATTGCTGTTGGCTTTCGCCCCCTCAGATGCCGCGCACATGTTATACGCACCGGACATTCGCGATACACGCGGAATCGTACGCATCGTTCACTCGGCGTCGGCTTGATTCAGCGCAAACGCGACGGCGCATAATTTAGCTGCCGTAATATACTTGGGCGCGCTACCATCTCGCACCACCTACGGATCTCGCGTCTCGAGGTTGACCGCGCGATGCTTGGAAAACGTGGACGGATAAATCATGATCATGCGCGTATGATCGCGTTCCAGCTCCTCGTATATGGCAATCATTACCGCTCGTTTCACTTTTTTAACACTTCAAACGCGTCCGTTTTGCAAAACAAACGCGCTGATGGTCGGCGGAAATAGCGCTGCCAGCGCTGAGATTCTGCTCCTTATTCATCGCGATATTTCTCAACTAGATTGTGCAGCGAATTTGTATTTTTTTTTGCCAAGTTTCGTTTGGTTTTCTTTGGCCGTAATTGGTTTTGATATTTTGTAATTTGCTATTGTGTGGCGACGAAGCTTTATCCGTCTTCATTGCGGTTGATGATCCATGAACGTGAACACGTTAACCAAAAATTGGATCCTTGGAGCATTTTCTTCAGATGGTGGATTGATTTACGTTTTTTTCAGGGTGTTTGTCATTACTCTATGTATAAACTCCATTTGGAAAATGTAGTGAGACTATTTATTATTAACATTGTGCATTTTCTGACGTTATTTGAAACGTTGCCAGTGTCATTTATGTATAGTGTATTAGAAAAAGTGACTCTTAATCATTTATACGGATTTTTGCACCTTCTACATTTTTAGATTTGTGCTAAATTATACCACACATGTATATTGCACGTGTAAAGGAATATTAGTTTCCAAACTATTTAGAAAAAAATTATTTTTTATTATTTACATTATTTGGGCAATGTATGTTATTTCCCGTGATCAACCATAATCCTCCATAGTTTCTCATAATTCTTTGTAATTTAAACCTTGTTTTTCTATCGTCCATCATTGTTTAACACGATTTTTCATACTTAAGTTCATTTTCATTCTTTATAGATTCACGAGGTCTACTGTAGTTTTTCCTCGCTTCCAAAATTTTCGTTTTTAATAATTTTCAAGACTTTCTGTGTTTTCATATGGTTTCGTATGATTTTTCAAAGTTAATAACGATTTTTTATTATTTCTGGTTAAACATTATTGTATTAATTTTACAGTATTGTTACACGATCATTTTCTATAATTTTTTCACTCTTCCACGTTCTGATTATACTGAACAATATTTTGAACGAATTTTCATGATTACTTATGATTTTCTACAGTTTTTGATAACTTTCAATTATCTCATATAACTTGTAATCGTTTTATATAATGTATAAGGGTTTTAGATTGTTTTTTTAATATCCTACGATTTTTCGAAATTTTTTCTTATGGCTTAGGCATGATTTTATATGTATAACCATGATGTTCCACTATTTACCATAATTTTTTATTGGTTTAAGCAATTTTTCGTCATTGCAGATGCAGGAATAATAATAAAAAATCAAGCCTTTTCATTATTTTTCATACTTTTTTTTTCATTCAATGAATTTCAATTATTCCTTCTTTTTTTGCATGCTGTATTGAGTTAATCGAAATTCTGCATATAGTATTCTATGATATAGGTACAAAATTTATAGTGCTATTCACGATTTTTCATAATGTACAAAATTTAACTACAACTTTTTATAATATTACATAATTTTCCAGTATTTCCTAAGAGAACCTATATCATTTTCCATAGTTTTCACAACATTTTACGGTTTTTCCTAATCTGCTATAGTTTCATACTATTCATTGAAATTTCCTGCATGTCTTGGAAAAATTTCCAATCATTTTCTGTAATATTTTACAATTTTGCATAATTACCTATGATGGCTTACATATTTTCTGTAAATTAAAAATGTTCTATGATTCACTATAATTTTACATTCCTCTAAAAAATTTGCTATCGTTTCCCGATTTGAGATTGCATAACATGCTTAACATTTTTTGATAGCTTTTTTCATTTTCTATAAGTGCAACCATTCATGGTCTTATAGACGCTTTTTGAAGTTAATAATTTTTTTTAGTATTTAATGGTGTATCGTGATTTATAAAATTACCCATAATTTTCCATAACACCCAATGGTTTACTATAATACCCTAGAATTTATTATGGTTTTCTACTGTTTTTGGAGATTGAATTGACGAATCCTCTAATTCAGGAAATGTCTTCAAAATCTGCGAAAATTGAAGTAAATTTTTCCGAACATAAAATTCGCACAGAAAAGTGCTTGGGATATTGTTTTCGTGTTTTTCATAATTTTCTGACTTCAAGATAGCTCGAAAAAATATTGAGTACAGTTTGCTCTTTCAAAAAAAGAAGAATTTCAAAGACCTTCAAAATATGTTTCAGTAGGAAATGGCGAAGCTGAAGATACATTTTTTTTTTTCAAAAGTGTACATATCTATCATTAGAATAAAAGAGGACTAATACCGAAATTGGGGATAACGCAACTAAGCTTCAAAAAAAAAGTTTTTCCTTTCTTTTGAATTTCATCTTAAATAAAAGCAAATATAAAATCTTAGGAATTATTGTTTCTGATTTAACAATAATTTCTGATGATTAAAAATGTGATGTGAAGAAACTTTTTTCATACCATAAACACCTAGTAAGTGAGATAACTACAGCGCACAATAAATTTTTTATGATAATAGTGAGAAATTTATTTTTTTTAAATAGATGAATAGGGTAAAACATGAACTTTGATGTTATGTATACAAACGATTGAAAATTCGTGAATAGACACATGATTTTTTCATTTCCAGACATTCTTGTAAAAAAGTACGTTTCTTCAAAACACCCACGTGATTTGGCCATTCGTATTGATACTACCTCAATAATCTAGGTGCGTATGCTAATGTTTGGCTTCTGAGTAAGCAAACGTGGCATGTCCAAGGAGCGAGATATCGCGAAGGAAAAATATCTTGCGCCGAGGATCAAGAGCACTCGAAACTCGGCTTTCGCATGAGAGGACGAAGCACTCATCCTGCAAACTAATCACAAACGTATATTTTGTTTATTTGCATAATTAATCTTCGGGCAGTTTAAATTTACATAACCCGTAAAACCTTAGACTTTTATTCTGCCAGTGGTTGTAAAATACCGAATGGAAAATAATGTCGTAATGTATACATGTTAGAGTATTTAATTATTCATCATAAAAGTATGCTACTTTAAATACGTTTAAGAAACGTCGAGTTGCAGATGCTAGCGACTCAAAATGCAGGCAAAATCTTGTTTGAGCGAGCAATTATTGTAATCGCATGTACAAGAAAAAGAAAATGGAAAATTTGTAAGATGTACATAACAAGTAAGATATAATAATGCGTGTGTATTGAACTGCTATCGAATGAAATGATTTTGAGGACAGCTTAAAAATTTTAAACAGTGAACATTTCAATCGAGAAAATTGGTATTCCGAAATTTTTTTTTTTTTCAATTGTTTATAATTTTTGGTTTGCCCGTAAGTATTGTACTAGATACAAATTTGTTATATTTTTTTTAACAATAAAGAAATTTCTACTTTCTCAAAATTATTATCTAGTCGTTCCTTGACGACTCTGATGAGCGCTGAATAAAGTAGGCAAACGCTAGGAAAATAAAAATATAAAGGAAAAATGTGGGAATGAAAAAACTGACAAATCACCAAAATCCCAGCAAGTGAGGAAAATATTCATAACATCGAAATAGTTTTGAAGAGCTTAATTTATGATCATAATTTCATATATTTTTAAAAATTTGAATACATTATTTATTCAGAAGATGCTTCATCATTTAATAATTTTTCAGAAAATATTCAGAATCTTACAGAATTTGAGAAATTTTCTAGATTCTGTTTAAAACCGTGTAATAATAAAAATATATCATACACCATGATAAAAATTTGGAAAACTTTGAAAGTGTTCGAAAAAGTCAGCAAATCTTGACGACTTTTAACTTATTTAAAAAAAATCTTGACAAGTTTTCAATAGTGTGTAGTAGGTTTCGAATTTTGAAAATTCGATAAAATTATGAAACTGTGAAAGTTTGTCAATTTCCCTTTCAAATTCGAAAAAATAGTATAATTTGAGAAAATTTCAGAAATTTCTATGATCGTGTTATTATTATTTTTTTTTAAATGTAGTTAATTTTTTTTCATTTTTTGATAAAAATCCAACAAACTTCACATGTATTAAAAAAATACAGAAAATATGTATGAGTTATTGTTCAAATTTTTATAAAACGTGGAAACGTTTCAGAAAATTTTACTACGTCATAAATGTTGTGAATTTACAAAAATTAATAAACGTTGAAAATTTTAATTAAAATATTCTACACAGTTCGTAAAGTTGGTGAAATTTCTAAGACTTCAAAAAATTTCAAGGATCGTCTTCATAATCAAACTTCTTTGTGATTTGCATGATGTTTTTTAATTGTTAATAAAATATGGTAACCTACGAATATTAATAAGAAGTTAAACATAATCCTTATGAGTCAGACATATTCCCAATACATTTGAAAAGTTTTAAAAAAATTTGTATTACTTCCAAAGGTCCAGAGAATTTTGCATGTGTGTGTATTTCTATTGATTTCCAACAATTGTACAGATGAGTATATACGTTTCTTAGAATTTGATCCTGTAGAATTCGAAATGTTATAAGTTTCATGTATTTGATTCAATTTTTCAATTTCCGTTATAGTATTTTTTCAGCGTTAAAATGATTCGAAATATATTTTACTTTTTTTGTGGATTTTTATATACAGGTTTCAAAAATTTAATACTTCAAAATTCCAAGTTTTACAGATTTTTAACATTTTTCTAGATTTTAGTTCTACTTTATCATTGACATGGTTAAACAATTCTTTCAATTTTTATTTTTTACGTTATTCTAGTCCGAAATTTATAAATTAAATTCTGTATCAGAAAAAAGTTTTCCGAAGCGAAGTTTTCTGGTGTTTTATACTTGGAAAAATAATGAAATTTGGATTTCGTTGAATTTCGAGAACTGACATAAATCTGTTTATTATGTCCTTTAGATTTCAGTAAGTACATTTTTGATACTTTCAACTCATTTCTAGTTTTTATCGATCATTTCATTTTTATAATTTCAATGAATTTATTATTATCCTCAGTAACTTACTATTTACAACCTATTATGTATAATCATTTTTATTCAACTCGGTGCTTGAAAAGCCACTTTTCCACACGCTGCGATGCAAAACTGGCATTACCACACATTGTTGAATAAAATATAGTTCTCGACTAGTGTGGAATACTTTTTTCAACTCATCTGATTACAACGCTCAGATTCGTTGAAATAGTTATTTTCGTAATCGAGAGCTAGAGCCAATTTTGGCGAAGCCGTACGTTTTTGCCCAAGCCGAAGGCGAGGGACAAAATAGGCAAAGCCAAAATTGGCGATAGCTCACGATTGCGAACGTAATTTTTCATCACAATAGCCTGAAAGTCACGTCTAAATGTTAGTTTTGAGGTTAGAGTGATGAAAAAAACTTTTCCTCACCAGTAAAGAAATATATATTAAAATTGTCTGTCATTTTCTACATGCTCGACATGAGCTGAGAAAAATATTAAAAAAAAGAACGACGTGCTCACGTTTGAACCAAGTGCACCCGCGACTCACAGGAGATTAGCTGCGCTCGCTCCCACGCCTCTCGGTTATCACGTCGCTCCATCGGCCAAGATTCAATCCGGCTCCGTTCTCTCCTATTCCGCGATGAAAGTGCAGCGGGCCCCGGCGCCCCGCGTCTAGCTCCGGAGGCACCCTAATCCTCTCCCGCGCGCACCCCGTTTCCGGCAAGGGCTGCGGCAGCTCACTTTGTTTTCCGCTCCTATCGTCCGACAAAACGAGCGCTCGGACACGCCGCGGAAAATCAGCAACCAGTCTTTAGAACCAGTTCTCACCGGCCCGACTTTATTAATCCGACGTTAAGAAATGCGCGCGGAATTACGAAGACACGCTCTGACAGGGAAATAAGAAGCGCTGGATAAAAGTTCGGGATAAAGGGCGAAGTACAGAGTTGAAATGGTTGGGCAGGAAAAACGAGAACCGGCATTTTCCGGAGTGACGTGTGGGAAATGTAATGGAAGCATCAGAAATTTTTTTTGATAATGCGTTGAAAATTTCGTTTGAGGAATATAAATGTTGTTGCTTCTTAATTTTTAATCTACCAGACTGATGTCTTCATAACATTACATGTCGCTTACACATTATTGCACATTACATTTATTGTGTTGAAGACTGTGATATTGTTATAAATAAATTTTGATTCATTTATTCACAAAAAATACGAAATTTTTCGCTACTCAAATATCTTAAGAAGTACACTTTACTTTTTTCTCCAATATCGTATACATAAAGAAAATTCTATATTAGTAATTCCAGTCTGTGAAATTTACCTTGAATAACATTTTTTTACATCGACTACAAGACAATTTTTTTTGTATACTAGTGTCATTGTACTTTCTAAACAATAACTGATACTTTTATTGTTTATAATGCAATAATGACGCGAATAATAGTTACGTCAAATTGAAATTGAATGTGTTACAGGTTAAAAGACATGTGGCTTTTCAACCTGAAACAATTCAGAATTCTTATATAAGCATTTTTCGGGTACGAACTATAATTTTGAAACACATTCTCGTAACTGACAATCACGCATTTTACATAATACTCTGTAAAATTTCTGAGGGAATTAATTTTGTGTTTCTGGGCTTTCTGGTTTAAGACTTTTTTCTATGAAAATAATTTACGATACTCGCGTTCGCTGTAACATTACACCTACAGTTAACGTGTGATCACTTGAATTTGTTTCGATATGGTTTTCAGTGGTGAAAGTGGTTATATATTTCATACACATCAAAAATCGCTTATTACGCAGCAGTTGCTAATGCGTGTAGCACTTTCATCTGGAGGTTTGACATAATTTCATGAGTGTTTTAGGGCTGTTTCACTGTTGGAAGTGTAGAGCGTTTGGTTATTAGAACGAAACTTGATTCTGGAATCAAACATGTGCAACGTAATGTGTTTTTCGTGAGTCGTAAAGCATCGTATAACTTACTGATTGGGTATTGAATTTATTGCCATTTTATGGTTTAACATCAGGAAGGAAAGATTATTTATGGACGGTGGAAAGATTTCACATAATTTTCAGAATTTCTTCAATGTTTTCTATGATGTTCCGTAATGGAAAAGGAAAGCTGATTTTTTAACAGTAGAGAACATTAATGTATTGTCCGATGTGAATGCATTTAAAAAAAAACCTATAAAAAACTACTTATTGAATTTTATATTTAATAAAATATATTTAAGATAAAATTACGAAATTTGAGTACCACCATCAACTGTAGCCATAATTTTTCTGAAAATTGAAATTCAGTTCATGACTGACCAAGTCAAATTTTTTATTTCCAAATTGAATAACAAATGCTTTATATTCTGTGCGTATTAAATTATTTACTAAATATCTAGAAGTATCCCATATTAAAAAAAATTAACGAAATGAATTTTTATCTGTTTTCAGGTGATTCCAGCAGAGCGCCGAGTCCCCGAAAAAGACCCAGACACTTGGGGCCTATCCCAAGACCCAGCAGAACCATGCGAAGACTCAAAATCCAAAACAGACCAAAACAAAACATCCGAACCTTCAATGAAATCTACAGAAAATCTAGATCAAACAACCGATTCCACATTCTCGAGAAATCCAGAAACACGAAAAAGTAAAAGCCGACGCGTGAAAAGTTACTTGAAAAAATGCAAGGGTGCTTTGTCACGAAGCGAGGATAATTCCGCCGAAAGGAAACGCGAAAACGCTGGAAGTTCCTGGTTTGTCGATGATCATGCGCCAGTCAAAGAACCCGATGTGCCAGTGAAAAAAGAAGAACATGAATCGGTAGTTCACATTCATTCAGTTGATGAAAAGGTGAAGGATTCTACGCTGAATTTGGAGCTTAGCAATGTCGGGGAAAAAGAAGAGGCGAATGAGGATTCAGGAAACACGTTTCTTGGGGAGGGACTCCTGGATAAGTGTGATTCAGACGACACGCTTATCGCGGAATCACCGGAGTCAAGGGACGTCGCGGAGTTCGCAGACGCCGAATTGACGGAATTCACGTCGGGGAATGGTACTTTGGACACGGAGGACGAGGATTTCCGATTAATCGTCGTTCCTACATTGAACGCTACCGTGGGGGTAAGTTATTTCGAATTTCAGAGGTTCAGAAACGTTATTTTTTGAGTGGATAGTAAAATTGACACATAGGTAATCTTGCGTTGAGAGTCATTATAATATGTTTTTGAAATATGCAAAATACCTTTTTTTCATTTTTAAACAAGGATCTAAGAAACTTGATAGGAAATGAAAAATTAGCAAAAATTTTACGAGTTAGTTATTTGTACCGTGTTGCAAATTTTAAGAACTTTCAAGACTTAAAACAAACTGAACTATCTTACATTAAATCACTATAAAATATTCTATAAACAATAATAAATATAAATCAGTTACGAAATTTCTAAAACTTCATGAAGTGTTACACATTTTAACGAATGTCCGTGGATTTTATTGATTGTATTGATTATTATATGTCTTTCTAAAATAATTTAATATATTTTTTTCCTTTTTTTTAACGTGAAAGTTTTAAAGTTCGTATTATATTTCAAAATAAGGAAATTTTAAAGAAATAAAAATACTGAACTTTATGATGATGGTGAGTAATTCTTTAACATTAAAAAAATATGAAGAATTTCAGAGAAAGTTAACGAATTTTGCAGGTTGTGTTCATTATCATATTTTTACAAAATATGCTTTATCACGTTTTTTTATTTTTAATACAAATCTAAAACATTCGAAAAGTTTTCAAAAATAACGAAATATTCTTGCTGAGTTGGACAAATTTTCGTAAAAAAAGTAAAGTTTCAAATGGTTTGTAATATTTTCAAAATTTCGAAAGTTTTAAAAAATAAAGAAATAAACAAAATTTCGGGGATCCCTAATAATTCTACATCATTAAACAAATCTTGTTGTTTTTTATTACGATACATTTTCATATAGCTACTTAATTGTGGTTTCCCAATCAACTTCATGAAAATATAAATAATAATATACTTTTTGTTTAAAAATGAAAATCTGAAAATTTTCATAGTATTTGAAAGTTATGAAAAATCCTGATGAGTCAAGAAAATTTAAATAAAAGTTTTGAATGTTTCAAATAGTAAGTATGTTTGAAATTTTGAAAATTAGGGAGAGCAAAAGAAAAATTGGAATACTGAAGTTTCTTCATAATTCTGAAAAAATGAAAGAACATGCAGCACTTCATACAATAATTTTTAATTTTTTTAATTTTCCAAATTTTATGTATAGTTAGGTTCTTTCATTACTTTTCACAAATCTCAAAAATGTCGAAAAGTTTAAAATTATGAAAAATCTTGGTGAGTTGAAAAACTCACATGAAATATGGTATTCTATTTTAAAATTTAAAAAATTTTGGAAATTGAAAAAACGTTGTAGAAATTGTGAAGATTGTTAATAGTCTTTAGAAAATAAAAAATCTGTAGTTTTTCAAAAAACGTCACGAATGCTGTTAAACGTGTTCATTACACAATATCTTGGAACACGCAATATAGTTTTTTTTCTCTCGCAAAAATCTTGAAAATTTGAATGGTATCAAAAGATGAAAAATCTTAGTAAGTTTGACAATTTTTTATAAATTCGGAAAGATCCGCATTGCTCGTATATAATAATGAAAATTTGGAAATACATAGAGATTCTAAAAATTTTAAAGATTGAAAGCTATTCTAAATTACTTGAGAAACTTGTTGAATTAAAAAAATGTTCAATGTTTTTGAAGATTATAGATAATTTTGATGATTCCATGAAACAAGAGTGATTCTGTAATGTTTTTCAAATTTTTTTAAATCAAAAAATATCTTGTAGTTTCATCCACAAACCCCAAATTTTACCTCCGTTCAAGTTATACTTTACTTTGCAAGTTCTTGATTTCAATTAATTGCCTTATTCTCTATCTCTCTGCAGTAAATCATAAAAGTAATGAAGCAAAAACTTGTACTTCAAATCCAGTTAGATACATTACAAATCCAAATGACTTTTTCTTACAGCAGAATAAATCCATACATTGAGATGCAAATATGCCTCAAAGTAAAGATATCTGTTTGTTCAAAGAAGCCTGTTTATTTCAAGGTCTCGATTACGGAGTAAAATTGAATGGGTCCCGTAATTGGAAAATCTTTGATAGAAATTCTCTTGTGCAAAAATTCAATTCACCGAAATAGACGCGACCGAGCGAAAAGCTCCGGATTGGCTTATCCGCGCTACCCCAAATTCCCGTTTTCAATAGTTCCCCGTATACACAGGGGGAGAAAATGACCCTACTTGGAGGAAGTTATTGCTTGCGAATTCGAATGCGCTCGCTTCAAAGGAAGGGCAAAAGTTGAAAGTAAATACGTTGTTGAAGAAATCACTAAATTTTGCCGTGGTGCTTCGCGTTGAATAATTCAGAAGTAGTGATTTTACGTTTGTATTCACTACGTACTGTTTTTGGAAGGGGTTTCGACGAATTGCTAAAACGTTTGTTATTGTTGTTCCACGAATGAAAAGACTAGAAATATTAAATAATAATCATTTGAGTAATGGTTTGGAAAAAAAGTCAAAACCATCTTAAAAAAATAAGAACTACGTTGACTAATGGCAAGTTTGATGTTAAACAATCGTCATTTACATTTAATTATGGAAGTAGCATTAACCACTTCCTTTGCAACCACCATCGTTGCATCCATTTCCGTTGCAAATCAACTCAACCCTGTAGAATAATAAATAGCAAACAGCGGGAAAAGACGTAGTTGTAGGTTAAAAAAAATGTTATCAGAATTGCGGACCCTGATGTATGCCCTTATCAGTCTCTAAATTAGGCGCTCAAAGTGTGTTTTCACTTTCCATAAATGACCAGGATTTTACACGGATTGGTGTCCACGAAAAGGGACGTTCACCTGAAAGTGAGCACGCGGTCCGTGGCACAAAAGTGCAGAAACATTCCGCGGCAATTTGCCAAAGAATCACGTTTCAATCTTCGGCGAGAGCACCGCGAGCAGGACGCGATCCTTGTACTCGGAGGGTCACTTTCGTTTTCTCCGGCGTGCCATTTCTCATCGACAAGCCGAGGCGGTGCACGAACATCGCAGGCCACAGTGCTGCCTAATTGGTGATTTTTCTTGTCGTGCTCCCCGCTTGATATATAAGAGCGCCGCCAGTTTGTCTCTACACGGGCTTTGTCGTCGGAACCATCGTCATCGTCGTAATGTTTGCCGTCGTCATCGTCGTCATTGCAGCATTAAGAAACGTGCTTGGTTGCAGGATTTCATTGCAAGTTTTTGGTTGACGCAGGAGTAAGTTGGTCCTTGGAATTGGTCTGTTTAATAATAATAATAAAATAATAATAATAATAAAATAAATTCAAGTAAATTTAAATTCGTCTTATGTTAGTTGAAATACCAAAGTACATGAATAAAAATTCAGCCAATTATTAGTTAACCTCATCATTTATTAAATATAATATATACAGGTAATGATCTCTCAGAGCCAATATTTACTTAATTTCCAAATCCTATTTGATAACGTTGACCAATATTTCAACCTAAATCAAAATAAACAAAAAACTTCTCATCGAATGACAACGAGTCAGAAAAATTTTGTCGAAATCCACTGTTAAATGACAGTTGTCATGAACTTGGACTTGTAAAATTTCTGCATGAAATACGACTCGGCGTCACCTTCTTGGCTCCGACGAGAAGAGAGACGCGCGCTCGCCCAAAACCGACGAAAGTAACGTGGGTCAATGTACGTTCGTCCCGTTCCTTCCTTATACCCGGCTTTTGTCCTTTTACTTTTAATCTGGGATCGCAGGACAAATGATTTTCGTGTGGCGAATGCGCGCTTCTTCCGAAAATGGATGGGTCTGGTTCAGATGAAGTGCGACGTGCCGTTTTGTGTCGCAGAAGGAACGCGGTGAATGGAGACAATGTCGGGGCCACGCACTATGAAAATAAATGCGCGCATGAGTCAATCCGGCTTCTTTTTCTCGGTACTAATTATCATGTTTGGCTCATTTACTATGCCAACTGGATTGTGATGGGATTTTTCGTATTGACCGCCACGTTCTTTTTTGCTTGCTCACCGGAATAGTTACGGGGCTTATCGGACGTAGGATTAAGGAAAAGCTTGCAAAGGATTTTCTGAAGTTTTTTTCGTATACTTTCGTATACCCAAGTGGATACGAAAAATTCTTATCTTATCGTTTTTGACAGAAAAGCTAAAAAAAGGCCTACAAAAAAAGACTCAACCTGGATCACTTGGACGATTCAAGATTATTCCAGCTGATGTTTCCTGAAGTGTAAACAAATTATTTTCATCATAATTATTTACTTGAATTAAAAAAATGCGAAATCCAATACTCCGCGTCCAAACTGCTGTGTAGCCTCCAAAAACGACTCGAACCACCGACCGATCATTAACCGTGAAAGCGCTACAGCCGCGGAAAATTATTGGCCAGACATCCTAGCGTCTTTCGGGCGTTTCAATTAATTATTTCGCGCCTAGGAAAGTACGTAATGCCGCGGTTTCGAATTCCAGCGGTTCGCTTTTCTCGAAAGTTTTCTTCGCGCGGATTCGTCTTTCAAACGCATCGAGCTGGACTTTTCACGCGTGTACTCGCGAATGTTCCGGGACTTAACGCGGCGTTGACGTCACGGGGGCTATAGATTATAGCCGCGCCTTGGCGCGCGGAAAACGATAAGCATTGGACCGACGCAAACGGGATTTATTGCAATTGGCGGTAATGATGGTTTTACTCGGGCGCTTTGCACCTTCCGCACACTTCCATGTTCCGCGGTGACGTCGACGATAAGTCACGGGGCGTTAGTGCATGCGAGTTTAAGCATCGATCGATAGTGCTTTTGCGGTGTAATCAGGCGAGTAGTGGGATGTCTTGCGAATCATTTCGGATTTTCAACCTGACCACCCATTGACACTGAGAGAAACGTTTATTATTATCAAAGAAGATCTGTTTATAGTTAACAAATCTCATATCTGGATACAAGGGAAGAAATATCTGTTTTGGTCAAAGAAGCTTTTTTTTTGAGTCGTTGTGTTGCTTCAAACGCATTATTTGTTAACAATTGAGAAATCTGTCTTTGATTAAGAATGTGATTTAGTGAGGATTAACAAATTTGTATTTGAGCTAAATGCATCTATTTTAACTCGAAGCAAATTAATGTTACATAGAAACTAACGGATATTAACAATTAAGGAATCTGATTTTGATAGAAACTATCGTATGTTATACGTGATTTAGTTGTTGTCAAATGTTTGACAATTTTGAATGAAGTACGGGTTATTTTCAGTCAATCAAAAAAATTAGCATGCACGTGAAATTACACGTGATTGCGATTTTTCAATCGACTTTAGAGTATTTTTCGTTAAATACTGTTTTTTTAACGAATTGTCGTAAATTTATGGCAATCTAACCTCGATTTTTTGCAGTACAGCAATTGAATGTAGGTACCAATCTGCATATTTATGAACGTGGTTTTTCTCAGACAAATATTTGAGATCCCACGATTTAAATATTTGACCTAAGTTTATTTTTTGAATTATATACTCAACTTAAAACTTTTTTTCACGTGCACGTTCGTCACAAAAAACAAATGAAGCACAGTCTACACAATCAACTCACACGTTTTTGAACTGTTAACAAATCGATGTTTCAAGAAATAATAAACAGTTGTTTCACACGAAATGCAGAGATTCAAGTAGAGTAAATGGGCGAATTCTAAGTTATCCATATCAATTTAATAGAAATAATCAATATTTTGCTGTAAAATAATCACTGTTTTAAAAGGAATCAATGAATTATTGCAATTGAAATATGTTATCATTTAAACTACCTACAAGAATAATTCAATGACAGAAAGTTTCTTAAATGATAATAAATTTTCCTTATAGGTAAACGAAATTTTTCTACAAGGCAATTTCATGAATTTCAGGAGTATTCGTTAGTGTCGATGATTTCGACTGCAATGAAAAACCAACCTGGTTGGCGGAAACAAACATTTCATCGTCATTTGATCAACCGAATATTTGTTTTACTTCAATATATTTTTAGTCTATACAAACAAATTTTTTTCACTGTGAAATGTTTCTGTTCGGACAAATTAAGTAGAAAAGCTATGGGGTTTCTAGCGCACTCTAGTAGTGACCACGGGCGGAGCCCCTCGGTAAGGTAGGAACCTAACCTAACCCAAGTCGGTAAGATAGGGACCTAACCTAACTCAAG
>JAPYZL010097204.1:0-23430 GCA_030522825.1 Platygaster orseoliae
TATCTTACCGACTTCGATTAGGTTAGGTTCCTACCTCACCGAGGGGCTCCGCCCGTCGTTACTACTAGAGTGCGCTAGAAACCCCATAGCCTATCTACTTCTGAGAAATGCACACGATTTTTTATATGCTGAGGGACGTCACTTTTTTGCCAAGCATGGACCTAAAAGTCGATTTTACGTTCCATGGTCGGTAAAGTCACGTCATGATGCATGTAAAATACAATATAAATCAAAAGACAACGTGAACAATGTCACTCATTTATTTACGATTAAGTAGTTTCACTCAAGATGTATGAATTAAAACGATAAAAAAAACCTCCTTTTTTGAGGCTGCCAAATTCACAAACTAACACCAGTTCAGTTTCACTTAATTTTCATTTTAGTTTAACTTAAGTTCAGTTCCACTTTGGTTAAGTTGAGTTTAACTGGTCTAATTCAGTGACTTCAAAGTAATTTAAAAGTTACTTAACTAATTTTTTTGAAAATCCCAATTCTGAGTGCGTTTTCCCAAGTATACTATTTCCTCGAACGATCATTCACCTCGAATCCTAGTTCTTCCAAATTAAATGATTCAAATAAAAAACTTATTTATAATAATTTCAACCGTTATTACCATAATAGTGGCCTTTGTTTGAAACATTTGACTGCTTTTCACGACTCCAAGTTTTTTAACTGTTTTCAATATTTGAAGTGAAGTTCGAAAAGAAATGAAAAATATACCGAACATCGTTATCAGAAAATCACATTAAAGAGCGGTAATGTATTAAGAACTAAAAACTAGAAACAACAAAATCAAAAATTTTAAGAAAATAGAAAAGTGAATGATTAAGAAATTAGTGCAAGTGTCGAATTTGGCGAAGCCGAGGTTTGAATCGTCTTCGCGAAATGAGACACTTGCACTAACAAGGAAAGGCTCCCAGGTCGAAATGTTCGATTGTTTAGCTTTTTGATATGTTGGAGTAGACTAAAATCGAAGAGATACGTTTTTTTTTTTGTTGCTAAAAAACAGTTTTACGGGTAATTTCAAACACTAAAAGTAGGGGGAGGTGAATTCCGATTTGTGCCTACGTCACAGACAAAAAAATAATTTTTGAACGAATTTTATCCGTAAACGAAGTATTTAGACAAAAAACTGAAGAATAAATTTTTTCAAAATTTTCCACTTCCAGGAAGGAGATGAATCATCCCCCTGTAATTTGGTTTTATCTTACAAAAATACGAATTTTGGTCGAAAAATTCTGAGAAAAAAATGTTTCGTACCTTTTTTAAAAAACAAAATTTACTTCTTTTCGTGTTTTACTGTAAAAAAAATTTAAAGCGGTTAGCTACCCCTTTTCATACGTAAACGTATACCTCCATACGTGAATCACATATGGTTTGTACATATACGCGTGAAAAGGGGTAGCTACCCCCTTAAAAATTTTTTCACAGTAAAACGCGATAATACGTGAGTTTTTTTTTAAACAAGGTACGAAACATATTTTTTTTTCAGAATTTTTCGACCAAAATTCGTATTTTTGTCGGATCAAACCAGAAAATAGGGGGATGATTCATCCTCTTCCTGGAAGTGGAAAGTTTTGAACAAATTTATTATTTAGTTTTTTGTCCAAATACTTCGTTTACAGAAAGAATTAGTTTAAAAATAATTTTTTGTCTGTGACGTAGGCACAAATCGGAATTCACCTCCCCCTACTTTTAGTGTTTGAAATTACCCGTAAAACTGTTTTTACGTATCTCTTCGATTTTAGTCTACTCCAACATATCCAAAAAGCTAAACAATCGGACATTTCGACCTGGGAGCCTTTCCTTGAAAGTTGCATACAGTATTTTATGCAATTTTAGTCTCAAAGCCCGCCCAAATGTAAAACTTTGTGGCTATAAGTGCATAAAATATATTGTTAAAATAAATATGAAAAATATATTTTAGTAAATAATTTTATTCTTCATTAAAATTCTGTCACTTATTTACGAAAACTGTCATTCAGTTCAATCCATTTTAGAAAAATTGACTCAGGATACCAATTTTCGAAAAAATCATCATTTCGAAGAGTAAATTTTTAAAAAATGAGCGTTCGAAAAAAAGGTCACGCAGAACATTTGATTTGGAAAAACGATTGACGGTAATGCCTCCAAATTTCTTGATTTGAAAGATTTTTTTCCACCTGCCGATTTCCCGGAAAAATGTTGTCTAAGTCATATTTCTAAACAAACTATTACGAAAAGTTTTCAAGTTAAAATTTTTTTGGAAAAAAATCCTGCGAAATACAGTAGGGCCTTGATCGAAGGGACTTTGATCGAAGGGACTCCAAATTTACCGTGAAACCTTCGGCGGCGATGCGATCTCAAATTTCAAGCCGTAACGAATTTTCAAACACGTGGATAATCATTAACTCATTGTCCGTGTTTTTTGGCCCTATTGAAACGAGCTCTCGAGTTTTCTGCCTAATGGTCTTTCGCCGCAGGTGGTTCCTGTTTCGATCGATGGGACTGTTTATTTAAAACCCCCAAGCTGTTCCTTTGATCAAGGTCCTACTGTAGTTACAAACACTTACAAACACAGTGTACAATAATTATGATTGTAGTTTTCAATTTTGAAAAATTCCTAATATTAACCTTAGAAACGGAATTTTTCTCATGCAAATGCATCGAAGCATCAGTATTTTTGAAATTTAAAAAGAATATAAAACTTCAATGAATTTTATCCGCTCGATTAAATAACAAGTTGATATTAATAAATTCAATTGGAATTTTTCGACAGTTTTTTTATTTGTGAATTCAGTATAATCTTGGAAACAGATATAATTGAAATTCTATCAAGTGCTGAAATTGTTTAATATAATTTTTGCCTAATTAATAATTTTCTGATTCCCCAGGACGTGGAAAAATTCATACCTTACTTTCATCGTTGCCAAAAGAGCGATCGCCGAGCTACATTTAAAAAAATGTTGGAAAAAGCTAGTTTCGAAGTTTTACACTGCAGTCGAAGAGAAAGGATTTTATTTTTCGAAAACATAAAGGATTTAGAAGAATTCTTGATAGGCATTAATCTATTTTTCCACCGTATTCCCCAAAATTTACAAAAAGATTTCAGACATGACCTCACAAAAGAAGTATCCAATCATCAGATTCGATTCGTAAAGAACGGCAAAGAAAACAAGGAATTTAGCTATCTCAATAGATATGAAATCTTGATAGCTTACTTTAAAAAGTAAGTACCTGTAGACGTGTACGCTAGTAATGAGTCGTAGTAAAATGAGTCGACGTCTATTTGAACTACCCCATTAGGTTTCTCTTGAATTTTTTCGTTTTCAAATCATTGTGTTGAATTCTGCGAGTGATGAATTTTTGAGCCAGCTAGTTACAGTTAGATTCATTTCTAGTATTCTTGAACTTAGATAATAATCAAACGATTTTTATCAAGGGTCAACCGTTATTATTTCCAGCTATCGTAAGATTATAAGCGCCAAATCTGGTAAAAAAATTCGTTCAAAATATTCTCTCCAAGTCATCAATTTCAAAAATTTGCACAATTTAAGAGAATTTATATACAATTATACACATTGAGCGTATGCATTTATATTCAAAACTGCGAATGCGTGTTGCATTGATTTCTGACTGCGTAACACATCGCATCTATGTATTATTCACGAAGTAGATAAACAAGAAGATATGGCAAATAAGTCATAAAAGCAAGTAGCGTTGCATTTTAATCTTTTTTTTCCGGGTATATGCAAATTTATTTAAAATAGTCTTCATTCGTTTAAATCATCTACAATGGAAAAGTGTACAATTTATATTCAGTTCGATACTTCTGTTCGTATTATACTTCATTAATGGCAGAGTACTTAGCTTCTTTTTTAGTTCAATAAATGTGTAAAATAGCAGTCATTGCAATGGTTTTTGTTGTTCATGAACTGCACATTTTTACGAAAAATAAGAAATCACTATATCTTTTCTAACGATTTTTCCCTATACAGGTAATTGAACAAAACTGGAATGCACCAAGTAACATATAATGTATTTTATTCTTTTCCTTTGATTTTACAACTTACATGTACTTAGAAGATCATGATTCGTATCCTTAAACTTTCTTTCAAATACACATACCTTTTTGAGAGTTTAATTTACACAGCAAGTAACAATTGCGATGATTGTACTAAACCCTAAAAATACATCCAGGTGTGACTGTAAATATTTCTGTAACATTGAGTGTGAGGATGTGCAAGTGCCTTTGATCTCGTCGATATATTCCTAAGTAAAGTAAATTATTCAATCTCTCTTTGGAAGAACTATCGTCTTGTACACATTTCTCAACCAGATTTTATTTATCTTCTTTATCGTCTAACAGATATTTCTTATTTAAAAAAGTCAACCCTGTCACAATAAATATTTTAAAAAAAGGATGACATTCATATTCCATACTGGAGTAAAATATTGTCCATGAGAAACCAAACAAGAATCGATTAAAGTTTCAGCGTCTTATATACATCAATTCCTTCCTTAGTTTATAATAAGAAATAATAATAATTATTTTTTCGGATCTTTTGCGTTTTTGGGTCTCATCAACCACTAAAACAAGATGAAAAACATGAATCCACGAAAAAGCTCAAAAGTTAAGAATCCTATGGAAGAAGCGTTACAAGTATTAGCACTTAAACAGTCAATGTTACTCTGGAAGCACGACGGTTATAAACTGATGTAGCACAAATTATTGATAATTTGTGTACATGTTTGTGTGTATGATTACCAACATATGGCAGAATATATATTACTGATTTTATATGGCAACGCAGATAAAATTGAACTCACATACAAACTTGTCCTATATATCACATAAGTGTGCCAACAAGAAGCTATTTTCATTTCGATAACAAACGTTTCATATAATATACGTAACACTTATGGAACAACTTTGTAACAAAAAGTACACCACATCGAAAACCAACACGAACGGCTTTGAAATAGCGCAAGTAATAATCATCCCGAAATGATCTATAGAAAGCAGCGTTTAAAATATTCACATTTTCTTAATTTAAACGTACCCGTCTAATCACATGAAAATTCAAAAAGATCATTTACAAACGTTATTTTTGAACTAAATTTATTCATTATCATGAATCACATTTTATCAGATATTCGATGTGATAATTCAAATTTCGATGAAATCGACTTCTTTCAAAGAGTTCACATTATTACCATTGCCAAAACCAGGGGTAAAGAAAGATTTCAGAATTTTTTATCAGAATTAAGAGAAAACATAATGGTTTAGTTTTAAATTGAATTATTTTATTATTGAATCATTCTATTTCTGGATTTTCATACTCCTTTTTTTTATATTTGGAAGTTTGTTAGTGCCATGGCAGAATTCAACAAATTAGCCAATACGGTTATTCTAGTTCTGGTTCTGACAATAATAATGAAAATGGACCTTCATTGAATAAAAGAACGTAAGTAAGCGACGACTTCATTTTCCTGCCACAAGAAACATCAGCAAAAAAACGAGATTAATTTGAAGAAACCTCGTAGATTAAATCATGCTTGTACTTGTGTTCGTCATCTTGTGTGTCTTATATAAATAGTTGATTCACAAGTATCGTATCGTCGTTTTAACGACATAAATCAATAAAAAATCGTTGCAAATAGCTATACTTCCATCTGAATTTTCGCTTTTTGGCTATTCATGAATCACGTTGTCGTGTTTCGATATTTCAGCATTGATTTATGATTATCAACAGTAAATATTCAATGATTCAATGCAAATAAATCCAACCTTTTTATTTGAAATAATAATTTGGCATACTTTTCATGAATAAATATAATATTTTAATTCATGGAAAACCTAGCCAAACTTGACCTAACCTCCCCACCAAAAAAAGTTGTACATTCTTGTGGCATAATTAATGATTTTTTTGTTTTTCAATATCATTAGAAGTCTTTGAGAACGAAAGCAGATATCGAAGACTACTATCTTCTAATCCAACTGTTGCTTAAAAGGCTCGCTTCTGATAATATTCAATAAATAAATGTCAAAGACACAATTTTTTCAAAATGAAAATATGTTGAACAGTTCGTTGATCATAAGAATAGAAAGAAGGAAGAAAAATTTTCCGCCTCATAGTGAGCTGAGTGTTTCTTGCCCGAATGTAAATTTTCAGTGTACTCACAAAAGTAAAACTTGAATAAAAATTTTCATTGTTTAACAAATTTGGAAGAAATAAATTCAAAAAAACAAAAAAAATGATCATGAATGTTTTAACAATTTATAAGTCTTATAGTTTTAAATATATTTGAAAAGTTTTAATGCTTTGAGTTAAAACAGTTTTACAGTTAATATAAAGACAACAGGTTTAGATATTGTCAAAATTTTTGACAGCTTTTAGAAAAGTCGTAGTTTTTTTAATCTTGATATTGACTTATTCTACACTTCCCACGGTTTTGACGCATTTGAACAAATAAAACAGTTTTTATGATTTTTCATATTTATAACAGTTCAACAAATTTTCAGTTTATGGCAGTTTTGTTAGTTTTGACATAGTAGACAGTTTTCACGACTTTCAAACAAATTGTGCAGGTTTCAAAATTTTTATAGTTCCCTAAACTCTAACAAATAATCGGATTATGACAGTTTTTTTTTGACTATGACATTTTTTGTAGTTTACACTAGTTATAACAGTTTTCCATTGTTTATACTTTTTATTGTTTGACTGTATTGTTTACTTATTGCTTTGCAACACTTTTGACAAAAAAAGAAGTTTTTATAAAATTTTACAATTTTGAATAATTTTGACAGTTTTAACGATTCATTCAGCGAATCCGCTAGCAGTGTATAAAAAGGTTTACAAATTTATTTTTTTAACTGAGTATTTGCTGACTTCAAGTTAACTGAGCATGATGTATAGACGTTAATCTCATGGTAAAAAAGATAGATTGAAAAACTAACCCTTCCAGAATTATTGCAGCGAATTTTTCATTGCCTATTTGAAGTATATAACAAATTGAAAAATTTAATTGTTAATATCTCGAAAACGTACCAAAACATTGAAAAAATATTTCACGAGGATAATAAAATTAGTGTTTATGCTTATATCCATTTTTGACAAAAGTTTCTTTGTTACAAAAAAGTGTTGCACAGTGTTACCGATCAGTTTCGTTTCGTCAAACACTCTTGTACCTCGTTGTAAAACGACATCGTAATTCAGGAATACCCCTTTACCACCATAACATCATCCTGGAAGGCATTGTGAAAACCGAAATGATTTAAAATCACAGACAAGGATAAATACAGACTTAACCCCTATTTGGCAGAGCAGTATGAAAGGACATTAAATCGATGAGGTTTCAGATGTATTGATATTTTTCGTGGTGCCAGAGAAATATTGCACGGAGAAGACTCTTATACTCACAAAACTAAATCACAGCAATGTTCAAGTGTAAGCGCTTCGAAGCGACACTTTCAATAGCTATCGTAAAATAATTTACATTCCATCATTTTTTATCCTTACTCCTAACCCTCATTATCCGCTTGTCTTTTAAGAAAATCGTCTACCTTCAATAAAAATTTCGAGTGTTGCAAAGAAACATTTGTTTTTTATATTATTAAGACACAGTTTTTAACATACACTTATTCATAGATAATAAAATTATGTAAATTGGTAAGGCTTTTAAGAAAAAGTCGTTTTTTAATTGAAAAAGGTTGTAACATACATTTTCTGAAAATTGAAAAAATCGATCAATTTTTTAAATCCACGAAAGTAGACGATTTCCTCAAGTGACATGTCAGACGAAATCGAGGCAAATCTTGGTACACCAAACAAATAATGCATCTCCAATGAATTTTTCGCTACAACGCGTCGACTGATTTTCAGTACTAGGAAGTCTACGAAATCAGATCCAAGAACTATTTCCAATACGCATTGTTTTCCTTTACATTTGGTAACATCAACAGCGAGAGCACGGAAAATTGTTCAATGCGTGTTATAAACGCTATTTATTTACAAATGAGATTCAAGTGTTACGCATTGGAGATGGTGAGGATGGCTTGCGAGTCAGAATTAGTGACCACAGCCTTTTTCTACGTCTTAACAGTTTTCTTGAAACTTACAGGAATCGGATGAAAACGCACAGCTCATACGTTCATCACATTTGATTCACACGTTTTATATGCATAGATATTCATTCATTTATCGTTAATCTTATGCCATTAATCTTACTGTTATTGAAATTTGAAGTAAAAATAGTACTAGTAGCAGTAATAGTAGTATAGTTATAGTAGTATTAGAAGTAGTAGTTCTTATTACCAAGCCAATGGATTGTTGCTATCTTGGATTTTAGAATATCTCATGAAATTAGCAATAATCATGTCATTTGTCAGGTGTCTAATAAAAAGAGGTGTTAAACAAACCAGGATTTCTGTTGAACGAATAATTACGTTAAGATGCTCACAATGTTCCAAAAGTTTTCGACGAAATTCCAGACAAATATGTTTAATGAGAGAATTTCTGACCAAAGCTTACTAATATTTTAATTAGGCAGGATTTTCGGAAATTGCACCCAATTATCAGACACCTTGATAACAAAACAGTTCATTATTACTAACATCATACAAATTGGAATGGGTTCATATTTCCGTTGATCACAATCAGGAAAAACTAACTTCAGATACTAATGTTTCGATTATAGTATAAAATAAAAACATATTGTTGAAAATCACTGTGTAGTGAATATATTTTTAGCAAAATTCTCGAACTATTGAATGTTTTTTTTTTTTTTTTTTTTTTTTTTTTTTTTTTTTTTTTTTTTTTTTTTTTTTTTTTTTTTTTTTTTTTTTTTTTTTTTTTTTTTTTTTATATTTTTTAGCAATCGCAAAATAATAATAATTTATGTAAAAAGCGAGATCAACATAAACCATATTTTTGTTCTGAATTCCTCTTAATGGAAATTTCTACATGTTGAGAACACTTATGGATTCTTAAAAAATTTTTCTCACTCTTACGTTCGATTCAAATTTTTCGTTTTACTGCCAATTTGATTCGCATCGCTGACAACCACGAACAAAAATGCACTTCGACCTGTGGAAATCAGAACCCATACCCACGAATTCCATCAATACCATAGAACTTGGAAACCATCAACAGTCTTCTGTTATGAGCGATTGGACGATTAAAAAAATAAAATTTATTGAGGACACTAGCAAAAGTGGTCTTATGACGGTGCTATTAATTGTAATAACATCATAGAAACATCATTCTTTTATATTTAACGACATTTTTTGCAGTCAATATCATTTTTACCATACATATGATTCGCGTGAGTAAATTAAACTTGCGAAGCAACTTTCAACAGAAAGTTTCAATTTAAAAAAAACTACAAATTCAAATTTTTGTTATAAACGCCACCGTCGATAAAATAGGTTTCAAGAGCAACAATGTTAGTATCAAGAAGAAGTACATTATAGGCAATTCATTGAAGAGCACTCGAAATAAACGTGATTTTCTGATTTTTAACTACATGATAATATTTACGTTCTTTGGTATTGTCTTAAATCAATTAAAAATATAAATAATATAAACAACGTATATAATCAATACGAGAAAAATAAATTTTTTATACAAAATATTGCTCGCTTTTCGAATTATTTTATTTTTTACAACTGTCCTCAAATTATTTGACTGTACTGTACGTACTGTAAAATTTAATTCTACGTCAAGTACGAGTATGACAAAAAAAAACATCAAAATCGATAGTAAAATTTTTTCGTAAGCCTCAAAAACCAAGTACCTATAAGATTATAAAATATTTTTATGAAGAAATCAGGGATTTATGATTTAATTTAACTCTCGATAATAAAAATTTGTCTTTGGTATGCTTGTTCAAAAAAAGTTATGACGATGTTATCAAAATGTTATTGCTTCGTCATGACATGTAATAGCATTGTCAAAACGCCACATTTGCTATGGAAAAAGAGAAAGCGTCAAAAAGTAAACTTTCTTCACAAAATAATTGCACTGTGTAGCGCCAAATACAATAAATTATATTTCTGATTTATAAAAAACTTTGAACGATTAACTTAAATCCCGCTTGGAATTTTTGGCACCGTTTTCTGCTCATGTAATAACGCACGCAAATGCGTCAAATGTCGACAAGTAACGTTGATCATATCTGGCTCACGGCATAAACAAGGATCAAAAAATACTCTGTATACTCATAGTAAACCATTTCGTTTTTGCGATTCGCTGATTGTAAGCTCAAAAGAACTTGTCACTTGAATTTATTTACTTGCTGCGTAATATTTCTGCGCTTCGTGTGTGACCTTAATAAAAACAACTTACATCAAAGACCGAACAGAATAAATGCTCGTTTAATTCTCACGTCAACTGCTGAAAAAGCGTTAGATGCTTCCTACATTCCCACATTTTTCTTCCCATTTTGAGATCCATAAATATCACAACGTGTCCATATACAAAGACAATTTTTTCTCTCTCTACGTACCCACCGCAGCACAAACTGACGGGAAATGAGTTTTTTCTGATCTCATCCCAAGATCGGTAATTAAATGTCTGCTTGTTTCTTTCCGATCAAAAATGTGATTTGCGCCATCGATTTCCGAGCACTTAAGAAACTATTATAGCAAAAAATAGTTTATTAAGACGATACGTGGCGCTGCTGAAGTTGCTATACAGCGCCACCTGGATTCTCGTTTCCAAAGACGAAAAAAGGCGATCACATAGAGGAACGTGAAAATATTAAAAAATATTGAAATTTACAGGCTTCTCCATAATAAACCGGTTATGAATAATATATGTACACGCATCATTGCGCGCAATTCACGATAATAAATAACGAGGAAAATGTTACCGTAATCTCATAACATTTTTGATTGTCTCAAGAAAGTTCGTCTCACGAACCTTTTACTCGCGCGCACTGGAACTGAATTTTCACAAAGCGGCGCGAAAGGGGAGAAATTACGTAATTTAAAATCATACTCATTTCTCGTTTCTCGAATAAAAACTAAAACAACGTTCAGCAGATCCATCTTTGGAACACGCGATATTTATCAAAGAGAAATAAGATTTTCGCGTCGAACAAGTAAATAACGGCTTATGTATATAACAACAAGGAGTAACAATTACAATTATTTAGAAATCACATCGCACCCTCGAAAAATGTATCAACCGCGCGCTTAATACTGCATATAATTGCTTCGTCACTCGAGGGTTCGGAATGTCAGACAAGTTCTCCACTTTCGTACTTCTCAGAGTTTTAGCGGGTACTTAGCTTTTTGCGTTCTGGGATTTTAGAATCCGGTGATTTCGTTCTTGGAGTTATTTACCTGGAATGGAACGAAAACCGGCCGAAGAAGCGCGGCTAAAGTCTCCGGGTGCCGGAGTTTTTCCTCATGGATGGGTGAACTCAAAAAGCAGTTCAGCCAGGTGTACATCAATACGTGTCACCGATGGCTTCTGGGGAATTTGGATCCGTCGGTAGTGACAGAGGTGATTCTCCGCGCTCGCATTTGCTGAAGCGGCTCTCGTATTCAGCTTGCAACGCGCTTCTTGCCTGAAATTTAGTTCGAATTATGAATGACTAAGGGACTTGGGAACGAAATTTTCATAGGTGAGGTAGTGCGAACTTTTCAAATGTCAAAAGGTTCGATTCAAAGAGAAAAAAAAAATGCTACACGTTGCTACCACCATCATAATTAAGAAACGAAGCTCACCTTGATTTTCTCTTCCTCCAGTCTCTGACGAACTTCTTCGTGTTGCCTCTCAAGCTCTGCTCGTTTTTTCTCATAAATTTGCGTCAACTTCGTGCACTCGTTTACACCCACTTGCACCGTCGATTTTGCCAGCTCCCGTTTCATTCTATCCAACTCGGCTTTGTCCTTGTGTGCTTTTGTCAACTGTTTGATCTATAACATTTGTAAGTTGATGAAAAAAACAACTAAATAGTCCTAGTAGGGATCTCCTTTAAAATTATTTATAAAAATGACATGGATATGATACCATAACTGGTAAACTCAATCCTCTCACGAAAATATCAACAATTTCAAATTACTTCAATGTGCCGCTTCGCCTGTAATTTCTGCATGATGTCCGCATTTTCTTTTTCTAAGTATCCGTTGAGTGTCTTTAGCTGGTTTCGCTGCGACGCTTTCATCACCTTTTCTACCGCGGCGTACACGATCTCGAAGTATTTTTCCTGCAATTCTCGCTCTTGCTGCACGTGTTCTTTGCAGACGTTCAAATAGCGCTCACTCTGGCTTCTTGGCAACCCTTTTGGCATTCCTTCTACAGATTCACCATTGTTCACGTCCGAACCTTCCGCTGTATCTGACTTGCTCACATCCGTTGAAAAGCTGCAATAGTGTAGAATCGTTCCTTAATTTCGTTAAACTTTTAACGTGCAAGATCAAAATAAATAAGGTATGGTGTGGTCATTTATTTAGCGACTTTATCATACATTTTGTGACTGGGATGTATCGGAAAAAATAGTCACCATGATTATGGAAACAGGAAACAAAGTGGAGAGTTTTTATTAAATAACATCACGCATTTTTAAGTTCAAAGTTAAAATTCATGACAAATCAAAAATTGTATTTGTTATTGTTACGTTCCGAGGTTCAAAACGTAATTCAAAACTTGTAAGTTCTGGTTTTAGCCTCTCATAGGCAACGGACCAGACAGAAATTTAGATTGGAAGGATAATTTAGAACACGAGAGATAACTTTCACACGTATATATTTTAAAGAAAATTATTAAAGTGAATAATTATATTTTTCACAAATCGATTGACAAAGAAACGCACTTACAAAAGAATCGCAATATATTCACGAACAACTGGCCAGGAAAAACTCTCAAAATGTATCGCGAAGAAAAACTAACTGACGAGCGCTTACGAAATGTATCGAAAAATTAGAAAAAGCGTTCACACAAAACGTCAGGCTAACTAACAAAAAACTCAAATGCTCGAAAACTCTAATGCTCGAATGCTCTACTGTTCGAATGCTCTAATGTTCGAATGCTGGCTCAGACAGCTCGAGCCATGGTTTTTATACCCACTGGAAGAGAACTTGTCACGCAATAGTTCTATCTCTGCGAGCTAGATAAAAAAAACTGCAAGTCAAATGCTCTATCTTTGGGGAAAAACCCGACGGAAATCAAAGTGGAGATATTAAAATTGTTTCCGCCAGAGATCTCACTTTGCAAAACTCTAATCTTTGGGAAAAAACCCGACGGAAATCAAAGTGGAGATATTAGAATTTTTTACGCCAGACATCTCACCTTGCAAAACTCTAATCTCTGGAAAAAAAATCCCGACGAAATATAAGTGGAGATAGTAGAATTATTTCCGTTAGATATCTCGCTTTGCAATACTAGTTATTTGTGCAAGACAGTGATATCGAAAGTGTTACAATAGTTGAAGGGTGAGGAATCAGAAGGGCCTAACCCCAGTTTTACAAACTTTTCAGGATGCGAAAAAAACTCTCTCATTTTGCCAAATCAAAATTATAAAATAAGCTTTGTGGAGAGCTACTAGGTGATATTGAAATACGTTTTCCTGCCAAATTTCTTTTCAATTAATTGATAACTTTTCGAGTTACAAGGCGTTTTAGTAACGCTCAGGCTTGACCCGAGGTGTACTGGGGATCAAAAGGGCCTATCCCACACAGAGAGAAATACTTTCTCTTCGCACACGGAGAGAAATACATTCTCTCCATGATTAGTAAATCTCCTTCGAATATTGTAATGATTGTAATGATTGTAATGATTTTAATAATAATAATAATAATAATAATAATAATAATAATAATAATAATAATAATAATAATAATAATAATAATAATAATAACTTTACGTAATTAGCAATTAATTTTTTTGAAGGCAGCTACTTTCATAATCAATCTATATAACGATGCATTCTTAATTTATTACATTGCATGTAATTTAATTATTTTTTCACGAATATATCAGAAAAAATTTACAAATGAATCGCGTAATATTGTTGATGCTCAACAGGAATAAAGTTGAGCATACTCCGCAAATCTTTCTTTTTTTTCATTTGAGAGTTGTTCAGAGATTTTGATTGATTTCGATTTGAGAGTCGCGATGTTGTTCGCGACGCTGCGCACATTTTCCCATTTTACTCCACCAATTTTCGTTATGGAAAACTATTTATTACTTAAAAACATTCACAGGTAATTACCTACTCAACACAAAACTGTTTCTAATTTTTTAAAATTCACTGACAGTGACGAGAAAATTTTAAAAAACGAGAAAGTGCGACTTTTATATCGCGACGTTGTCGATTGACTGATGCAATAGATGGAAAATTTTTCTAAAACCAGATAACTGGTAGTAGCCTTGAAACATAGTGAATCATTCACATCAAAAAAATGTCACTACAGATCGTTACCATCACAAAAAACTAAGAAAAATAATTTAAAAAACCTGTATTCCCATAAGACGCAATGGTGGGTTAGGCCCTTTTGATTGCCCAGTAGCCTTTGGGATAGGACTTCTACGAGTTTTAGTAATTTTTTAAAAAATGAAAAAAAAACTTTTTGTCATAAAAGTTATATATTTTCGAGTGAGGATTTTAATAAAGAATCGAAAAACGTAAAAAACTCGATTTCGGAAAAAATGTGGGTTAAACCCTTTTGATTCCTCACCCTTCAGTTGATGTGCAAAGAGGAAACGAAATTACTTTTAGCGTTAATATCGGCAGGAAATTAGTTCTACGTTCTCTAGTGCCAATCGTCTTTCGAAACCTGCAATATTCTACTTTTAAGTTCTACAAAAAGAGAGACTAATATAAATGTATGTATATGCTCGCAACGTCACATTATTTTAAAACGTTTCGCTTTATTTTTAAAAGTCAGAATCAAAATATTCAAAGTACGAATTTATAAATATATTATCTTTATAAATTCCAAATTCTGCTGTTAATCTATCGATAAAAGTTTTCTTTGATTTTTTTTTATTACAGAATAATAACGGTTTTAAAATTTTGCAAACTACTATGAATTTGCGAAATGAAAAAAAAAATGAACGAAAAATTTCGATTCTCAGAGTTAAAAGCTATCTTCAAGTTCGAATTTCTTCGTGTGTGTTTCAAATTTTTCTATTATTTTTCAAGGTTCAATAACAAATAACTCAGAAGTGTCGTTCAAAAAAGCAAAAACTTTTAATTTACTAGTTTTTTTTTTGAATCTCAGAATCTAATCACTAAAAGGTCAATATGAAAAATACGCTACTACTACAAATTATAGAATTTTGCTATTTGTTCCTTTATTTTTTGTTCTATTTATTGGATTCTAAAAAAAGTTTTTTTTAATTGGAGTTTTGTAGTCCGAGAATACTTTGAAGTTTGAAACAAATTACCCAACATTTGACTTTTTAACGAAAAACTCCTATCAATCAACAAATTTTTTAGTCCACATTTTGCAGTAAAAAAGTATGTAGGTGCAAACTTACATATTTTTGGTCGAAAGACGCTTCACGAACTTTTGGGTGATATAAAACTTCGATTTGTGCTTTTCGCTATCAAACGAAGCGTTCAAACGCATTTTTTCCTGAAAAAAATTCCAAAAATTCAATGTCATATCTCGATAACTCGTTATTGCAAAATATTTCCAAAAAATTGATAAACCTAACCTTTTCCTGCTTCTTTATTAAAGATTCCAACTTCTTTTCCAATTCCATTTTCTTTTCCCTAACACTCTTACTTTCCATTAATTTTTCTAAAGACTCCGCAACAATGTCATTAGCCGCTGCAAACACGAAAAACAAAACATTTGCACTATTCAATGTTTCTAAAATTTTACTTCAGTTCTTCAATCAAATAAGGGAGAATAGAAAATTTGACGGAATCGACGACAATGTAATTTCATAATTACCAGTTCCTGTATTTATAGGACTTTTGTTCACAAACGCATCAGTCGACATCGTCACAGTTGAAGAAACCCCATCATCTAATTCTTGAGATTGCGCGAAAGGCGGAGCACTCATAGACGGCCGAGGATGAGGACTAACCGTAGTAGACTGAACCACTGGCACCTCGCTCATCGACGGCATTGTCTTCGACTTCGAAACCTCTTCCTGCTGAATCAAAACAACCAAGTCATGACAAACAAAAAAATCGAAAACAACCTTCAATAGGGAAATCACGTAAGTTTTATTATTAATGCTGATATCGTTAGTTTATCAAAAAATATGAGACAGGTGTTTTGTTTTGACACATCTCAAAAATTTGCGCAAATACGTCATTTCAAAAAGTCAAATAAAGTGACATCAGGGGCGTTGGCAGAAAAGTTTTTCGGCCTCTGGGATTTCGAAATTTTTCATCTTTTGCGACCTAGTTACGAGAGAACGATTGAGCAATTTTTCGCATTTTAGAATTATGAAGTTACACGACTTTTAGAGTCAGGAGTCATTTATTTTCATATCCTCATTTAATGTAACTGGATTCAAAGTTTCTGTTTTTTATGTTACTGAAGTTAAGATTTTTTTGTTTATACCTTTGGTATTTTTCATAATTCTTAAGTAATTATACTACTTGAAGGATTTTCTGACACTATCATGTATTTTTGTTAATAATAAAAATACTTCAAACGTTTTCCCAGTCAATATATAGCATAATTTATTTTTGATGTTTCGGCCACATTTGCGCAGTCTTTATTAAGAAAATTTATTGCTCGTCATTCAATTGTTAATCGTAGTATAATTTATCAAAATAACAAAACTGAATCTCTCCCTCTCGTATAATTCCATAAATATTTCTAATCCGTCTATCTCTATTTCTACAAACAATTTTGAGGGAGAAAAAATTTAAAAAATTACGGAAAATACTAGAAATACGCATAAAACATACGACTCACTGGAGAATCAATTTAAACACTCAAAATAACTATAATTCCCTATGCTTTAGCATTAAAATTTAGGTATTTACAGTAATCTATACAATTACTAAAAATCTATACAAATATCGTAGATTACAAAAATTCTAGAAATTAATGAAATCTTTCGAATCTGTGTTGTTAGGATTTTCTCAAGTCTATAACGAAATTGGAATTTTTTAGAACTTTGATTCTTAGAGTATGGAATTCTAAAAAACTTAATACAAATATCACAGTCTCGTAGTGAACGTGAAACTACATACATAGTTTCCGATTATTTATTGATTTCTAATATTTCTCGCGTTTTTTGAATATTTTTTTAATTTTTATATACTTTCAAAATTTTTTATAGATCGCTATATGGACTTCAAAAATTGGATGCTCTACAATTTAAATTTTCATTGAATTTAAGTAGTCTTATATATCTCTGCGAAAATTTCATTTTTATAGATTGTTTCTATTTTCGTAATTTGATATAGTATGTATTCGATTTTTTAGCACTTTTTCAGTATTTTGATGAATTTAAAAAATACGTACTATTTTTAGAACTCGATGCTCTAGAATTCGAATTTTTTATAGATCGTAGGTATAGATCAAATTTTCCAGCAAAGAGTTCTTATATAGAATCCTATAACTTTTAGCATTTCTTGAGAGTTTGTACACTTCGAAAGATTTTCTGATATTTTGATGTATTTCCTTGTACATATCTAGAATTCAATGCTTCAGGGTTCAAAGTTTTGTAGATATTTGGTAAATTCGTTTATTCCAAGTTTTCTCTGTAATTCAGTAAGTCGAAACAACTTGTCCAATTTTTTTTTAACGTTATCCCATCCAAGCATTTACAATAAAAATTTCGTTTAAGAAAAAATTTTCTGTACCTTGGATTACTATAATTTTTGAGTTAGTAAAATTGTTTGGTTAAAAAATAGTGTTTTTCGCCTCTCAAACATCGAAAATAAGCAATTTCAGGCCTATTTCGAGAGACGAAAATATCGTATTTCAGGCAGGTGGGTAGCAAAAGTTTAAGCGCATGCGCAGTGCCTACTGCGAGTGGAAAATTCCTTTCATTTCTTACCGCCGGGAAGAAATGACAGGAAAGAAATGAAAAACAAATGACACATCAAGAAAAAACAATGTGTGCCCCTAACCTTCATGATCTCTCTTAACAGCCCAGAAATTGCTCATTCGCGATGTTTTCGAGGCAAAAAGTATCGTGTGTGGGACGGAGCTCACAGCTGATTGGAATTCATGTGATTGCAGCCTGAGCGAAGCGAATACTGCAAACTCCACATTCATTCCAATCGACTGTTTTCGCTCCTTCCCACACAATATACTATTTTTTGTTAGATTCCGGAAAAATGTAGTTTCTGATCATTTTCAGTAATTTTATAATTCAATAATAATAATATTTTAATGCATTATGATTCATATTTTGTATGTTGACATAATATAAAAATAATTCAATTTGAATTTCGAAAAGGGTTTTCAACACTCGAAAACCTCTCTCTGCCTGCGCGCCTAAGTCACGCCATTCGCATGCCTAGTATATCAATGTGTACAAAATAAAAATTTACGTATCTTTTAAATAATCAGTCCTTAAATAGACAAAAAAATACTTATTAGTTTTTTCGAGAACAATAGATACATATATTGGAAAATCTGATTTTATTACCCATGCAACTTCTCAATGCATTCGCTTTTACTTACTGTTGACTTGGAGCTTGGTCCACCATCAACATTCTCCTTCGCAAGCAAAAATAAACACAAGCGTTCAAATACTTGCTTTTGACGATCGAGAAAACTCCATAATTAAGTCTTACCTCTTCCTCTACTGCTGGAGGTTCTTCGGATCCGTCTGTCAACACTGCCAATTGCATGTGTCTTTTCTCTATTTCATTCTGGTACTTGATGGGATTGGCCAGAGCCTCTGCTAACTCGCTCAGGCCATCGGGAACGTAGTCCTTGACGACGACATGCAAGAAAAGACTCGCCAAAGGAAGGGATTGACCACATTCTGTTCTGAGGGCCACGTGTCTGTATCCTGGACAAAGACCAACCACGGGAAGTACTCGATGACCTATTAGTTTTCCCGATTCTTCGTAAGCTGCTATTCTTATCGAGGCTAGTTCCGGTAGAACAACCTGAAGTTGAAGTAATTGAATTTAAATCAAGTAATTGAATCCAAGTAAGCTTCGAGAAGCGCCTCTAATTGTAAAAAAAAAACACCGCGCTTTTCTAAGATAATGAAAGCCTCGCGCAGTACAGAAAAAAAGAGGGGCGTAGGGATTCGGGCGGCCATAACCATACGTACTCTACTTCTAACTGCTAGATAGGAAGTCGGGCCTTCTTATACAGGCTTCATAACATCATCATAAATGCTAACGCATGCGCCTTGGGAACGTTTTCCAACCGTTTCTTCTCACTCTTCTTGCAGCATTTCTTTTCCATGGCAACTATAGGACGCTTGCCATATAGGAGTATTACATATGTGGTTAGTACGCAGTACGTGAAAAATTTGAAGTTTATGTTTCGAAAAGAAATTTCCCGTAGCCACTTTGCGATAACAAGTATCATAACTGAATTGTACGTTCCCAGTTGGCACGAAAGCTTTTCAAAAATCAGAAAATGTTTCACGAAGCTTTCAGTAAGATTTCGTTTGAAATCTTTCTATCGAAGGATGTAACAAATGTGTTAATAACCTTTCTTATGAAAGATTTCTATAGAAATATGATCCAAAATATATATTTTTACATATTTTACTAGCAATATTGCTGAAGCCTTCATGTAAGGTTACAAAAAAATCTCTCATAAATGTTACTGTACTCTCTAAATCTGAATTAGTGAAATTTCACTGTTTCGCAGTGAATATGCACTATGGGCTGCAGTGCTATGTCTTCCACTTGGAAATAGTGAATACTAACTGTATGAAAAAGTGAGTTTCACTATTTTACCAGTGAAATTTCACTTATTGAAAAGTGCGTTTTTTTATCGTTCAACACAATAAAAAACAACCATAAACCCAAAAAATATATTTTTTCGATAATGTGCTTATACTTTTTCTCGGTAGTGTATTTGTTCACATTTTGATATGAAAATGATAAATTTTCTGTTAGAAAAGATCTGTGCTGGAAAAAATTGATTGAAACACTTTGCGTCCTAACCTCAGAAAGGAGCAAACGCAAGCATTTATTTAGCTCCGGAAAATTGCCATTGTTGAATAAATCATTGAAAATCTTTAAAAAGTTAAACGAAAAACAAAAAAAAATGTTAAAACTGGAAGTGAGCGAAATTTCCAGTTGCTTTAGAACACTTTTTCGTCGGAACAACAACAAACTTTACGCACACTTATAGAAATTCATGTACAATTTTCATTGGCAAAAAAAGCCTTTAAAAGTACGTACATCCTTTTATCTCCACACGAGCATTTGACAAAAATCCAAATAAATTCCAAAAAACGAATTATTTATACGGAAAAATAATCACAATTGTCTCGCACTTGTCGCCACGACCTCAGCAAAAGGTTGGTACAAATGCGTGGGATAAGTTTGATTCACTGTTTCGGACAGCGAAAACCAAAAACCACGCACTTTTAAAAAAGTGAAAATTGTTTCACTTTTTCCGACAGTGAATAATTTCAGTCACGTGCTTTTTCTGTTCACTGTTCCGCCAGTGTATTTATATCAAGTCACTGGTAAAACAGTGAAAAAAAATTTCACTTTTTCAGATTTAGAGAGTATGAACATTTTTGATTGTTTTAAATTGAAACGTTTCAATCGAAATATTTACAAAACATTTATAATCTTTTTTCATGAAACGTTTTTGGAACATAATTTTTGAAAGGTATTTAATTTGTTTCATGTGAAATATTTCAGTAATTTTTCATTTGAAAGTTGTCTGATATATTTCATTTGAGACAATTCCATTAAAACATTTTATAAACGTTTATAAACGTCTCCGTTGAAACATTTTCAAAATGTTTGTTTTATTAGATATCTGACTTATTTCATATGAAATGTTTTTGTAATGTTTATTTTGGAAAGATTCTAATATCTTCTATTTAAAATGTTTCAAATGAAATATTTCATATACGTTTATAAACGTCTACGTCAAAACATTTTGACAATATTTGTTTTGTTAGATATCTAACTTATTTCATACGTAATGTTTCTGTAATGCTTATTTTGGAAGGATTCTGATATTTTCCATTTAAAATGTTTCAATTGAAACATGTCATATACGTTTATAAACGTCTACGTTAAGACATTTTGTCAATGTTTGTTTTGTAAGATATGTAACTCACTTCATACGAAATATTTCAGTAATACTTATTTTTGAAAGATTCTGATATCTTCCATTTAAAATGTTTAAATTGAAATATTTTTAAAACGTTGTGAAAAGTTTTTAGTAAAACTTGTTTGAAATATTTTTTGACCTTCTTTATACATCCAATATTCAACGTTTCAGTAATGTTTCTTGTGAAAGTTGTTTGTCATTTTTTATCTGAAATGTTTCAAATGTAATTTTTGAAGCGAAAAAAAAGTTTTTATTGAAATATTTTGACAGATTGTTTTTTTCAAGAAGTCGTGTCTGATTCCATTTTATAAAATGTTTCAATGGTTTTGATACCTATTATCAAAAATGTTTCAATTGATATATTTTCAAAATCTTTTAGAAAGTCTTCTGTAAAATAATTCGATGATTCCCTTCTTGAAACTTTTCGAAATCACTTCAATAAAAGTTATCTAATAATTTCAGTGAGCTTGTAGATGTTAAAATTTTTTAGATATCTTTCATCTGAAACCTTTTATCGTAAAGCTCGGTCGAACTGACGTTATCGGGTAAAACATGACAAGTTCGAACGGCCTTTATTTTCCCAAAGAATTAGGAAGGCGGCAACAAATTTACGCCTCACTCCAATGGCAGAGCGCGCTGGAACCTGCTGACTAATCGCCTACGTTCGCGGTTCCCGCGCGCCTGCGCCTTTCTATTTCGCTGTTACTTTGGCTTCACGAGATACAGTAGCCACCGTCAGCCACCGCTTTTTTTTTAAAGGTGACTTTCCAAAAACTACCGCTGCAAGGAAATAGCGCCACTAGTGCGCTGCGTGGCACTGGCGGCACTGGCAGCTGCTCTCAGCTGCTCTTGCCACCTTGCCGACCTTGCCAGCGATATATACTTGCCGCAACTTGATAAAGGGATTAAGGTCCGAGTCCTGTTTCGAAAAATGTTTTCCTTTCCATTTCCAACTTTTTCGTATTTTATTCAACTTAATCGTATTGTGACTTTACTACGTTCCTATTAGAAAGAAAGTTCGTAATTAAAAATAGTGTAGTGGTTAAGTCACGCGCTTCGTATTCTAGAGGACCCGAGTTAAACCCTCAGCGGGAGTGATTTTTTTTTTTATTCTTAGTTCTTGGGAAATCTACATGTGTTTAATGTTAAATGTTGACAATTTTATTTACATATGAATTGTACATTTTTTGAATAAAATGTACTTTGAATAGATAAAGAATTTATAAAATGCTGATTTTGAAAATTAGCGCAATGCAGTGTAATCTTTATCGTTTTCATAGTTTATATTGCTTATATATTTATATTAAAATACGTTTTTGAAACTAATGGGTATAAGCTAATGGATATTTATTTGGCGCGATTGGAAAACGCGATCTTTCATCAAAAGAAATATACTTACTTCCAGTTATCAAAGAATTTCTCAAGTTATTAGAAACCTTTTTCGAAAATCGTGCTGATTGTTTAGCAGTTTTACTTTTTAAAAAAAAAAAACATTTCGCTTTTTTCTGCTAAAAACCAAAAAAACTTTGAACCTTGGAACATCGAATTCCCTAAATCTACATAGAAATAAAAATCCAGTAAAATACCAGACAATCAGGGCCGGAGAAACACCTTTCAATGGTGTGTAGACTTAATACATATATATACGTATATACATATATATTTTGCTGTATACACGCTGATTTTTGGTGTGTAGAGTACTCTACACACGATATAGGCCTTTCTCCAGCCCTGCAGATAATCTTAGGAATTACACAAATTCTGAAGGAGCACTATAAAAGTAATAGAATTCTATGAATGATCTACTTCTGGAAAATCTAATTAAAAATGTGTAATATATAAATATATTGGTATGTCTCAGAAAGTTCTAAGGATAAAATTCTACTGTAAAAAATTATATTTTATTCAATAATGCATGAATTTCAAAACTGTTACTTTTTTTATTTTGTTGTGGAATATGCAAGGTGAAATATTCGTTGCAAGACTTAAATTTTTATTTCATGATCATTTTTATTTTTTAAAATTATTACTGCTGTCTTATTATCAATTTTCTTTTCATAATGAATTTCATATATATAAATTACCTTGTAACCCTAGCAAACGCGAGGTTAGAGTAAAGTCTGACTTTTCTCTGACTTTTCTCTCATTCGCAGATTTCTCGCCAATTAACCAATATTATAGCCTAATTATTCTTAAACATGAAACATAAACGATTAATGTCAAACTACGATGCGTTTTTACAT